>JAPDFK010000139.1:0-109400 GCA_027569635.1 Lasiosphaeriaceae sp. G1095
CCCCCCCCCCCCCCCCCCCCCCCCCCCCCCCCCCCCCCCCCCCCCCCCCCCCCCCCCCCCCCCCCCCCCCCCCCCCCCCCCCCCCCCCCCCCCCCCCCCCCCCCCCCCCCCCCCCCCCCCCCCCTAGAGAGGGCGCAATCTCTCCATTCGAGAGGTTCGTCTCAGAATGGACAGCAACGGGTTGCGGAGGCAGTGCAGCGATGAGAAGTCCTGCTAATACCTGGTCGGAACAAGTGGAATGAACCAAGCGGCTTGATGGGTTTTTCTTCCCTCGGGGATCTTTGCCCTGGGGTGGCAGGATGGCCCCGGGCCTGCGCGGATATGTTGGCGGCTATCGCCGGCGCCGCCGACCTTGCACAGCTTCAGGAGCTTGCGAAGAAGTTCAGGACCAGGACGAGGACCAGTACCATGGAATCTCTATGGCGATAGTGGCCGAATGACCCCTGGGCCGCGCGGATATGGTGGCGGCTATTGTTGAGCCCCTGAAGGAATTCGCGACTCGTGAGCATGTCTTTAAAAAACGGAACGGCAAGATCTTTTCTTAATTCATCATCATGCATCTTCAAGATGTCCCTAGGGTTAGGCGCCGGATAGAATTTTCGATTACAGAGGTTATGTTCAAGTTTTCCCTAGCCATGTGCAACTGCAACCTGTCCAACTACAAGTGATGGATGGAGAGAACTCTGCTTCAATATGTGACATGCATGCTCCCGTGTTCTTTTTCAGTGGCATCTCATCTTTTGGTGTCAAGTTCATTTTGATGCGTGACGTGCATCACAAAACGGTGAATCGATTTAGTTTGAAAAGACATAGTGGTAGTAATGTATCGAACAGTGAACGTGATAACCCGCTTGTTCCTCCATGAAGTGAAAACGTTGAACGCTAAACTCAGAAGTCCAAATAGCCCAACATACATCCCCCTTGGCTTGCTTCTATCTATCTACATCGGCCCCATGCCGGGGAGGTGGTCAACCCCTATTATTATCACAGGTTAGCAATCAATCACTAATACTTTTAAGGTGAGAGGAACATAAAAACTTACAGCCATCAGTGTTCTCCCCAACCATGTCGGGAACAGTGCACTTATTCGCAATGGCCATGGTCTGCTTCTTGATGGACCCGCAGCCATCGTAAAAGCAATCGGTCTTGTTCATGGCGCGCTGCAGCGAGTCGTCCTTCCAGCCAAACATGTAGTCGGCGTGCGTGCCGTACCCACTGCTGCCCTCGAAGCTCCAGACGAACGGGTTGGGTGTGCCGGACGGCCACAGGCTGTTGAACTTGGTGGTGTCCCACACCGTCTCGTACGTCAGCTGGGGCATGCGGATCGGGTGCGAGGACGGGCAGGCGGGCGCGTTGGTGAACCCGTCGCGCGTGATCGTGTTGAACATGTGAGACTGGTGGTCGGGCGAGTCGAGGTTCTTGCCGTCCCAGCAGGCAGGGAAGTGGTGCACCGTAAAGATGCCGGCCGGGCACGGCTTGTCCGGGAAGTCGACCATCTCGGCGCCGCGGTTGATGAGGGTGGTCAGGCAGTTGTACCGCAGGCCGACGTGGCCCTTGGCTTGGTTCACGGTCGACGTGGTCGGGCTGCCCACCGTCATGCGGAACCCGGGCGGGAACGCGCGGATAGGCTGCGTCTTGATGTTGTCCTTGTTGAAGTCGTACGCTATATAACGGTCAGGGTTAGCGCGTAAAAACACTATATATCCATTGAGGCTTCAAAATATTGTGAAAGCCCCGCGCCCCTATTTGCTCTGGGCAGTGGGACTCCAGGGGCGTGGTGCGTAATAGAAAAGAAAGTCACGTGACACTCACGTGTGTAGTAAATGGTCATTCCCCCCGACACGCCGCGCGCGAGGGCGGCGTTGTTGGTGACGGGGACACGGTGGTAGGAGCCGTTGGTCGGGTGCTTGAAGTAGAGCACGGCGGTCCAGTAGTTGGAGAAGTCTTCCGACATCTCGCAAGTGGTGCACGTGCCGCGCGAGCCGACGTCGCCGGTCATGGTGGAATTAAAGGCATTGCCGCCGACAATGTGGTGCAGATGGGCCGAAGGGGCGTGGCCAGGCTCGACGACAGGGTCGAGGCGCTGGATGGTGAGCGAGGAGCAGCCGAAGCGGAGACCGGCCTCGACGCCGGGGGCGGCGACGAGCGCCAGGGCGGTGAGAGCAAAAGACTTCATCTCGCTGGCGGGAATGATGACAAAAAAGATGCGTGTGAAAAAAAAAAAACAGGAGGACAAAAACCGAGCCAGTTCTGGTGCGGACTGGACGGACTTTTATCAGCGTGGTGTTTACGCTGACGGGTCACGGAGGCAGCATCCACGATGAGATTCTCCCTGTGGACGCCGCTTCTATATGCCGGGCCAGCACAACTATTAAAAATCTATCCGTGTAAATGTCAAACTAGCGTGGCAATGGGGGGATTTAACCCTTGAGACGGATAAGATAACACAGATCCTGGGGCAGGGCCGAATTGGGTCTCTCCTCATTACCCGGATGAGATGGCATTTTGATTGACGCTTAGATTGGGCACCGGCAAATAAAAATGCTTGCGACATCCCGAAAACATTGTTCAAACAAGCTTTTTACAAGTGCCGCCCTGCTTCAAAAGTTGGGTAGCGGTGGACCGGTGTCAGAAAAACTGTCCGGGGTCACTGGAGAACGAGTCCCTGCAGTGTAATTTCTGGGGCAACACATGACAACGGGATTGGCACGTCACAGCACTCCCGCACTCCCGACGCCGTTGAAGAGTCATGATAATAAAGTAATAGGAAATATATGCCTGTCTAATGGTGCTGCAGTGTATCCGTCTCTTCTCCATGCTGTGCCTTCTTGGGGTCTTCCGGTAAAAGAAAAGGCGCTCCATACCTCGGAAGAAACAAGAGGGCAGAGAAAGCAGGTAAGCACTGCCGACCTCATCACACACCTTGGCCATCCTCAGGCTGTCTATTAGGATCGTATAATAAAAATCTGTGGCTTCCCTGGGTCGACGGACTTTGACATATCCGGGTCTGTCTTCGGGTGTACCTAACTACAGACAACACCACCTAACGAATTTTGTCTGTTTTATTATGCAGACGTGTCGATTTTCTTGATGACTGCTGCTGGTGGTGGTGGACCATTTTTAAACCCTAGTATTATTATTACAGTGAACTTGATTGTGCCGGTAAACGCGCGGTTCGGCAGCGCCTTCAAGTCGTCTCGCAAAAAAATACATACCGTCAATTCAGGGGTGGGTGTGGGTTTACCAGCCATCATCCTCATCGTCACTTGCGGCATCCTCGTCATAATTAAGGGGGGAAGAACAGGGTCGACCCCGTGTTCAAAACACACCAGCGTCTGAGCAAGTCCAATAGTCTCATCCGATGTGTAACCAAGCACCTTCGAGCCTTCGATTTCGACACGAGATGGGAATAATACCGCCTGAACGATCTCAAAGATATCGAGGTTCGGGAACGGGACCGAGTAGCAACTTTCCTAGTCCTTGCCCGCCTCCTCTAGAATAGGGCTTCCATTAGGCTAAGCCGGCTCCAACCGAAGACGTGATGGAAAGACGGCTCATAGCCTGTGATCTTGTGGATGCTGGGACGCATTACGTTGCTGTCGCGAGTCCGTGGCTGTACTGGCTGGTACTCCAAGTTCACAATCGTTGATGGGAATATCGGGCATCGAAGGGAGGCGATCATTGCCAGGGTACAGCGCGCAAACATCTTTTGGGCTGACCATGACCCGCAAACAGCGGAGTTTTGGTAGCTTCTCTCGGAGAAGGCGAACAAGGCGCCGGTGCTCCGTGCGTGTAGCCATCTTGGCCCGGTAGCACTCCAAGTCGATATGCAGTGAAACGTTCTGGACCCGCTTGAGCCATTGTAAGCCTTTTCCAGGAGCCTGCCATCCTGGTCAACGTGGGCAGCGGCATGGAACTCGACAGGGTCCGTTAAGTTCAAGAATATCTTGTGACGAATTTCGCGGGGCAGCTGTGGGAAGAGAGAAAAGCTTGTGGCATTGCCGCTCTCTGATGTCTCCCATTTGGATTTGGGGTTCGAGACTTGAGGTTCGCAGTCATAACCATCCCGCCGCTTGAATGTGGCGGCAATGGGTTCTAGTCTATATTACCAAGCACGTATGGCTGGCATTTAGTAAGGAACAACAACGGAGTCTCGGCGCTCTGGCTAAAGTCCTCATCTCGTGGCCAAACGATATTGCTGTCCGTGTCTGTTAGGATATCGGCCTCGTCGAGGATGTAAACACATTCCTTCAAGCAGGCGAGGTTTTCGTGGTACCGGACGTGCTGCTTTGCCACTTCGATAATGTCCCGCCAGGAGTATGGTGCTGTGTTGGCGCGAAACACGACAGAAGAGAAGTTTCCATGTTTGCCGCTTACAAACTCTTCCGAGCGATCGCCAGGAGTCGATGCCATTGTTGGTGGGCTGCTGAAGTTTTCCGACGGTTCTCATGGAGTCGGAAGCATCAGCTGCGATGGAGAAGAAATACTAACTAGGGCCAATGAGGTATGGCTGTCGGAGGGATGATGAGCCAAACAAAAGAGAGGCAAGGAAGAAGAAAGGTGGGGTAGAGTAGGTAATAAGTCCGTTGGCGAAGAATGGATTGACTGGCTGATCTCTGCACTTTCGCAAAAAAAAAAAAGAAAAGAAGTCACAATCGAGTGAGCTGAAGAAATCTTATCGTAGCGTTGAGCAGCAGCCGTGTCAAGTGAAGCTATCACCACCGCTGCCTTCACCACACGCCGCTCTCTTATTGGTCACCCCGCTTTGGTCAAGAGGGTGGAGCAGTGCGCTCTCCAGCCGAGCAGAACAACTTCGGCACAAGACAACGTCATTGCAACCATCCATGCCACGCGCAGCAACACGATCAGTGAACGAAACAGCTCTTATCGAGTAGTCAGCTGGAGAAGGAGCGGTTAAAATGATCTTATCAGGAAAGCAAGAAGGCGGGGAGGGAAGCCGTTTGTCGAAAGCTGGCGAAACGAACAGAAGTGCATAGATCACCGCCGGACAAACGCAAGGCACCCCGCCAGCTTACAATACACCTTAGTGCTCTTGGTGAACACTCACTCGCTATCCCCACTGTGTCTCGTCGCGGATACCAAGACTGCTAGGCGAAACACTGGGTCCTCCAAGCTCGGTGACGAAGCAGTCAGGCGGCACATCTAGGTTGTGTAGCCACCACAGCAGGTATAAATGAAGGCAGAGAAGATAAATCATGATGTGTGCGATCAAGAAATACAAAAAGCAAAAAGAATGGGAGAACAGTCACAAAAGAAAACCGTCGACGAATATGTATTTCGCAGGACGGGATAGTGCCTCCGAACCGTCTAACCCATGTCGTCATCCTACAAGCCCAGATAACTCGAGTGAAGTATCGTCCCTCCCAGCTAACGCTGTAATATTCTTCCACCACCCGGACATATCTCTTCTCAGCTCTATGGCATAGTTAGAATTTAAGTAGCCATCTTCTTGGGGTATCAGTAATGAGCCCAAAACTCCTCCCCAGTTAGAAAAAATAACGAAAAGGAAAACGCCCAAATAACTCCAGCAAAACATCAGAATCCCAGTGCCAAACCCATCCTCCGGTCGGTGTTCCAGTCCTGTTATGCCCAGTGATGTGGCCTTGTGCCCAGTTCTCTCTCCTTTTCCTGGCGTAACTACTGCCGTAAGGCATCCCATAGCCCAGAATGATCCCTCCCGTCTTTCTCGCAAACGCGTTATATCCGCGTGCTTAATGGTTCAATACCCGGTGATGGGATGTTCAGCGATGCCCAGTGACGCCTAGTGATGTCCAGTGATACGAGTCAAAGGGATGCCAGTCATGCCGTTGTTCAACGCTATACCGGCAGACTTTTCCCAGGCCGAGACGAGACGAGACGAGACGAGGTGCGGCAAGTTTATTCCATCTGGGTGTCAACACTGCCCATCAGCTGGTCCTCACTGCCTTTTGGCGGCGGCAGCGAGAGAGAGAGCTGCGTCTGCCGGTGCAGATCAGCCCGGGGGCACTCGCTCAGCTCCTTGCGGAGCAAGTCGTTCTTCTCCTTGAGGTGCATGATCCTCTGGTCGGCGGTGGTCTTCTTCAGCTGGAGGACGCCGATCTCAATATCCCGCTGGACGACGAGGGCCTGGAGATGGCGGGGCTCCTCGCCGAGCCGCGTGTTCTCTGCCTGCAGGAGGTCGAGCTCCCGCTTCTGGGCCGCAATCTTGATGGCCTGCTTCTTGCACAGCTCCTTGAGCTTCTCGATGTCGGCATTGGACTCGGCGGCCCGGGCTTTCTGGCGCTGGTGGAAGCCAGAGACGAGCTTGTTCAGCTCGCCTAGCAGCATTCCCTCGTCATCCCCAGTCAGCGAGGCGCGGTTGAGGATGATCCGCTCCGCCCGGCCCTCATCGTAGTTGTCAATGATGTTGAATTGGGGCGTCTGGTGCTGTTTCCCCTTCCCCTTGTTGAACGGCTTGCGCTGTTTTTTGCCGTACGGGTGGCCAGCCTCATTCTCGCCGCTCATGTCGACGTCGCCGTCCTTGTCCGCCCAGTTGCTTGGGCCGGGGTCCTGCGGACAGATGTGCTGGGCAGGGCCAGCAGGAGAGGGGCTGGCCGAAATATCTGGGACCGGCTAGAACCCGGGGGCCTCGCGCTCGGCCAGGCGCTTGGAGACGCGCCGGGACCCGGCAATGACCCGGTCACCGGGCCGGACGACGGTCAGGCGCATGGGAAGGCCGGCCGGGGCGGCGATGACGACGATGGGGGCGGGGGTGAGGGCGGAAATGCTGGTGCTGGGCCTGGCGTCCTGAGCCGAGCTGGGCACGTCCGTCATCCGAACGCTGCCGTCCTTGCCGCCCTCTTCGGGCAGCGAGGCGCGCAGCGTCGTCAGGTCGTACGCAGCCACGTCATCGTGGCCAGCCCGACCAGCTCCCGGGGAGTTCCCCCCTGACGCCACGAGGGCGCCGTCCGCACACCGCTTTCCGAGCCGGAAAGCGGACGGGACAAGAGTCTGCTGCTGGGCAGCAGGGGGGGCAGCAGCGGGCGTGGCAGCGGCGAGCGAGGCAGCAACAGGCATGGCGGTTGCGGTGGGGGGACCGGGCACGTCGGCAGCAGTGGCGACGGCGGGGGGAGCGACAGAAGAGACAGGCGAGCTCATGGTGTCGGATAGTGTGTCTATGGAAGGCATGTTAGCATAATGATCATGTAACATCGTCAAAGATCAACAGAGTAGAGGCGAGTGGCAGACAATTTGCATCAGTGGGTAGAAGAGTGTGCTGCACATAAGGTCGGGAAACGAGATTGTTCGCAGTTTGTGTGATGTTGGGGAGAAGAAAAGCCCTGAACTCAGGTTTGTGTTGAAGGAAGGTTAGGAGATGGTGTCATATGCGCGCAGGTATACTGGCCACTCGTGTGCTTGAGATACATACAATATCTTGGGAGCACTGTGCGCTGCTAGCAATGGCTGTGCTACTATTTTGCGGTCCGGTGTGTGATGTGTGGTGGAAGGAAGAAAAAGGCTAAGCGGTGGTTTGGGTAAAGAGAACGGCGGGGGAGATGGTCTGTGCTACCGACTAGGTTGGTACGCAGCAATATCAGGTGCAGTGGATGAAGTGGCGATTCGTGCTTGGTACGAGACAATTTAAAACTGGGATCCGTGGGGTGTTTGCCTTGCAACTGAGGGGAAGAAAGTGGTACGATGATGGCATTTGTGCTTGACGTCACTGACCGTTGATATTCCGAGACGAGAAGTCCTCCAAGCGATATCTGAAAGCAATAGACTGTATTGCTAGCCTGTGATGTAGCTGCTAGTGAAAGGAGGGAAAAGCGAGCTTGTGGGTACTTACTCTCTGAGGTCTGGTTTGAGGAAGGAAGAGGTCGCAGTTTCATGAAAGAGGAGGAAGAGGGAAGAGAAAAGAAAAGATGGGAAGACGGAGGTGGTCTGTGCCACCTATTAGGTGCAAAAAGATTGGATGAATAAAGTGGCTTGGGTGGTGAATGGGAAAAGGAATTAGGGCAAACCCGAAGCCTGAGGCTCGAAGGTGGAGGAACTGAGCGAGAGATGGTTTGAACACAGCCAGTATCAATATCGAGACTACTGCCCCCCTCGTACACTGGAAGGGATTTGCTGTTGTCGAATTAGGAAAAGGCACATGTCAAACTTGGAAGATTCGGCTTGGGTTCGGGGGGGAATAAGGGAAGAAAGCAGAAATGATCGTGCATTCCGTATTATTCTAGTCCGCACTTTACTTACTTGTGATATATAGGACGGGCAGTAGTAAAGTGAGAAGTGTTAACGTGGTAGCGACCTGCAAAAGAAGAAAAGGATAGAGCACCGGAAGCTTGCGTGTTTTTGTTGCGGAAATAGAATATGAGGAAGAAAAAACATGACAGGCAGCCATACTACGGTCTGCAAAGCCACACTATTCTACCTATTGATCCAAATCCCCAGCACCAGAGTACCCTGCTTCTTTCTCATGTGTGAACTCTTCTTCCGACTCATCCCTCATACGATCTTTTGCATCTGACGGCGACTCCTCCAGCATGTCCTTGTTTGGATCCCAAGAATCGCTCCCGTCCGCGTCATTGTCATGGCCTTCGCTTCCCGCGCCATCCTCCTCCTCGAGGGCCGAGGCCAGGAGGAAAATATGCCGTGGTTCCGTCTCCTTCCTGGAGGCATTCTTCTGCGGTGGGGATGCCATCCAAGTCCTCGTCATCAGCCAAAGCCTTCTTCTAGATGATGAAAATTTCCCTGCCATTGAGCAAATGTCGGTATGGCTTCAGCTGGCTGACACTGGAATGTCTGGGACTGGGGTCAATTTAAATCCAAGGTATATAAAGCCTTCTGACACTAACTTTGTACTTCGCGTTGACTCTCAACGCAGTCATGTTTTTGGTCATCTCCATCTTTTATTGGGATGCAGGATCATGACAACTTGACGACCTTATCGTATGTTTTCAGGGGCGGTGTCTGGAGAACAAGTTTCGGACTGACACCGCGTTGCTTCTTGAATCTTGTCACCTGTTGTTACGAAACATGGTGATTTTGAATATCTAATGAGAACCTGTTACATTTGACGAACAATAACTCCCCTGTGTGAAGATTGACGTGGCTTCATATTACTCAAAATCTATCCTCTGCTATACTTGAATTGGAATCTTCCAGCTGAATTATTTCAATTCAGCCCACGAAGTCCACAGCTTCAAATCTTGACATATTAGCCACGCTCACACCTACCACCTGGCATCTTCTGGCAGGGGGAAAAATGAATACTTTCGATGCACTAGTTGTCTCCATTCCGCTTGTGTGGGATCATGGGCATCTAAGAGGAATGTGATATTCTTCACTCGGGTTTGGTAACTCAACTAGCCTACTTTGCTGTATGGTAGCTTCTAGTTCCTCCACGGCTTGTTACCACACCACAGCTTTAGCTAAGATATAATGGGGATGTCATTCTTTCTGGAAACAAGAGGGCAGATACATCAGCTGTGAAGTGGGTTTGCCAACCACACTTAACTACCTAAGGTAGTTAGCATGGATCATCTGGGTGACGCCATTTACTGGCTCTTGCAGCTGATTTGCAGGGCAATAGTTAAGACAGGCACTACAAGGATTCATGCTGCACTGTTGATCACATGGATGTCCTATGCTGTAGAGGCATAATTTCCATCTTCTCCTTGGATAACCTCAAGGCGTAGCTTGGTCTCAGCATTGAATATTATCTCGATCCCTCGATATGGAAGTCCTACTTTTTCTATAATGCACTCTAGTATATACTGTAACGACATTGCATATATAGGCCCTGGAGTGCACCGGTTCCAGCACTTCATGCTTGAACTGCTTGACCTTTGAACGTGCATTATAAGCGAGCCGCGCACTCCATGCCATAACTACCCTTAATTATTACGATACAACAGCACTAGGAACCAACTATAATTAATTACATTGGAAAAGGTAGCAAGGTACGACGATAACGAATAAAGACAAATAAATATGCACAATACCTGCAGAGTAGCACGGGATCCAACAATGACACACTCGATATTCTACAATTTCCCATGTCAAAGCCTCCTGGGCAAAGCCTCCCCGCAGCGCTGGCACAGAATGAGGCGTAGAGATCCTACGTTTGCTACGCCCAACAGCGTTGGTTGGGCAATACCACCACCCGCCCTTTACGGAGTCTGGCGGCTTAGACTAGGGGGGGC
Organism: Lasiosphaeriaceae sp. G1095; assembly: GCA_027569635.1. Lineage (NCBI taxonomy): Eukaryota > Fungi > Ascomycota > Sordariomycetes > Sordariales > Lasiosphaeriaceae > Lasiosphaeriaceae sp. G1095. The sequence goes on from JAPDFK010000139.1 coordinate 10,185, forward strand.
TGCTGCCTGCCAAGGGGTGCCCTTGGAATCAGCCTGCCTTAGAATCAGCCTGCCTAGGCGTGCCCTTGGAATCATGGACGCCACGTCCCGGTGTAGTTCTAGTTAATGCCACTGTCAAGATTCCGAGCTAATGTGCTAGCTTCCCGACACACCAAGTGGTGCCCGTAGTATTTTGGGTCAGTTTACGAAGGTTGGGGCCAAAAAAAAAAGTGAATGGACTTGCCAATGTAACTTTTTAGCAAGATGGCTCGTGCACACCGTGTTAGATATGGAGACCTGTAGCTAAAAGCTATAGCGCATACTCACTAATATTTAGCGAGCATGCACTAAATTACAGCATATCTACAATGAAAAACAAAAATGTGTAGCATAGTAAAAAGTAAGTTGAAGGGTTAGGGTTACACTGTGGGCCCCGTTTTTAGTAACTAGGCAAAGTTAAAGTAAGGTCTTGCTAAGTTAAAGTCTGAATTTCTAAAGAATTTTCTCTATTGTTAATAAATTGGTTAGTAAAAGGAGTTTTTTTTTCGTTCACGGGTTTCGATTTTAAAATGCCTTCGTACTCGGCTATTGTGCAGGATTTGCTTCCCTCTAGGCAGAAACGCTAAAATCTCAATATAGATCTGCTTTGAAAAAAGGAATTTTATGTTTTTGAAGGTAGAAAACGGCCCCTAATATCCCAGCCTTCTTAGGAGTTGGATGGTAGAGATCACCAACGGCCATGGATGTGTATATATACTACGTAGTACGTATATATATATGTGTGTGTGTGGGGGGGGGGGGGGGTTAGATGTGTGGATGTGTGCTTGCTTTAATGGAAAGGATTGTAGTAGTGTGAGTTCTGTAGTAATGTGTGGTAGTGTGAGTCGAAAGGCAATAGATTTGTTAGGCACTTGATAATGGCCAATAGTAGCCGATAGTGGCGCGACTTGCCAAAGCCAGTTTGCGGGGCCTTTTTTTTTGCCAACCGCTTTGGCCTGGCAAGTCTGGGCAAGTCCGTTTACTTGTGGCCCCAGCCTTGTATTTGTCGCATGAATTACTTAGGGGCGGAGCCTTTTTCTGTGGACCCCCTACAAGTAGGGGGTGCCAAAACCGTGGGACAGTATTTTATTCTGGGACAACCAAAATTATATAGGGAAATTTTCAGTTATGGTTCTTTTCTTAATCTAACTTACTAAAAAATTTATAAAAAAGTATTTCTTAATATATTTATTTTATTTTACTGTGGGAATAGTGGCCCTTTGAGGGGCATGGAGCATTAAGAAGGTAAAAAGGGGTAGCCATCACGTAACCACAGGGACCACAGGGACCCACATAGATCGGCAACATTAAAAGGCTTCCTATCAACCTAGTTAAGATCCTTCTTCTTCTGAAGAACAAGATAGATCAATGCAACTATTACACAACCTATTAGCTACCACTACATAGCTAACTAAACCACCTATTGCAATAATTATTGACTAACGTAATTAACCCTATTAATCCAACATTAATTAGTAGTTAACCTAATACAGTTCGACCACAAAACAATAAGGATTTAATAACAGCAGCGACCGTAATTTACTATTAAGTAATTACAATCATTGGATAAAAATCAGTACGCATTTCAATACAGGAAAGGCACTACCTACATGTAGAAAGCCCTAATAGTATTGTAATAGCGCGCGCGAATAAGCTTCTTCTAAGTACATAAAACCCTTAAGGGAAATAGCAAGACGAAGGCCTTAAGGGCAGTTAAAGAGAAGGTATACTTCGCTATAATTAGCTACCTGCGTCCATTACGCATTTCGACTGAAGCAATCACAACCACAATCATAGCCTTACAACCTTTCAATCACCATAAAAAACCCCTCTATCTACCTAACCTTTCTATTAACCTACCCTTTTATTACTATATTTATATAAAATAAAAATATTCTAATATAAAGATAATATAATAGCTTTACACAATAACTCTAGAATTATTAGCATTATAGACCCTACTTAGGAAAGTAAAAACTTCGATCTTAATAACGAAAACTAATACAAACCAAAGTGTTTAAATACTTATTTAATTAATTATTTTAATATTTATAAAAATAATAAACTTACTAATAAAATATTTTTTATTTAATTTAAAGAAAACTTTTAGAATTAAAATAAGAATATTTTTAAGGATTTTAATAAAACTTTTTGTATAACTTTTAAGCACTTTCTTAATAACTATAGTATTTATTTTAATAATAATAGCATTATTTTAGCCTAGTTTTATAATTTAGCAAATATTAATAAATTCTCTAAATAGCTAAAATAAAAGCTTAGCAAATATATTGCTATATAAAGAAATAAGTTTAAATTATACTATAACCTAAGCATTATTAAAAATAAAAAAAATAAAAGTAAACAAAAAAAAAAAAACATTATTAATAATAATAGTAGCAATCCTTTAATAGTTTAGCTTAAAACCTTTAAAATTTTTAAAATTAAAATCTTAAAAATTTTAAATATTATACTTAAATATAATATAAAGATCTTTATAACTAATATTATAACAAAAGTTTTAATTAATTTAAGTAAGTTATATAATAATAATAAAAAGTTTAATAATAAACTTTATAATATATTAAATGCAAAAATTAAAAATTTTTAAAACTTTTATAAAAAAGCAAAAGTTTTATAAAATATATATTATAAAGTATATTTAATTATATTAAAGAATAAAGCAAAATAATTTTACTATAATTATATTATTAAAAAAAGCTTTTTTTTTAATTAAATAATATAGCAAACTAAATAATTCTTCTATATAATTAAGAATTAGCAGCTTTATTTGCAAAAATAATAGTTTATTACTTTTTAATAAGTTATAACAACCAACCCAAATAAAACCCTATTAAAAAACCTTAAAATTATAATTATATAATTATAAAAGATTTATAAAAAACTATTAAGCAATTACCAAAACAACTACAACTTTATAAAATAGTTAATTAATACTTATTAGAGCATTAAAACTTATATACTAGTTATTATTAAGCTAACAATTACCTTTAAAAGCGTTACCTCTAACTTATAAAATATAGTTAACATTTACTTACAATATTATAAATAGATCTCTAAATAATATTATACTATTTAAAATTTTTATTATTATAACTTTAATAATAATAACGGAAACAAACAATATTAAGTTAACCAATAATATAAAGGTAATAACTAATTTAGCAATAAAAATAGTAACTAAGGAAACTACTATAATAATAGTAAATTCTAACAACTATTTAAACCTTTTAATAGTAATAATAATTACAATAATAATAATATTAAAAAGTATTTTATATATAAAAAATAAAGTTATTAGTTTACAAAATACCTAATTTTTAAATGCTAACCAAAATAACAATAATAAAAGTACTATATATAGGAATATAGCAATAAAAATAATAATTTTGTAATATTTTTAATTAATTATAAAAGTATTAATATTAATAGTTTTAAAGCTAAAATTAAAACTAGCATTAGCGAATTCAATATTTAATATAGCTAATAAAAATTAAATTTAAATATATTATTTAAAAGCTTTTATACATTTTATTATACAATTAACGAGGATATAACTACTACTATTTTAAATAACTAAATAATTGTTTATATTATTATAAAAGCTAATATTTTTAAATAACAAATTCCTAACGAACTTATATACATTTTCCATTTTAAAAGCCGCTATAATATAAAAATTTTCTAAAAAATTATGCTTAATATAAAAATAGCTAAAGTATTAATAATTAGCAAAAATTAGGTTTAAACATTATAAAAAAAGATTTTAAATATAAAGATTAACTTTTTAACGGCTAGTAATTACTAAGTGCAATTCGGTAATAACCCTAAAAGTGTTTCTTTTAGCACTGTTGCTATAAAAACTTTATTTAGTATTTTTAACTTTTAAATTATATAAGCAAATACTTTATTTTTATTTTGCTTTTTAAATATAAATAAGTATAGCATTTACTTTAATAATATTTTTAATATTATTGTATATAAAGGAAAAAACTACCTAATTGTTTGCAAATAGGGTTACCTATTCTTTCTGCTGGACAAACCCAAAAAAACTATAATTTAATATAATATAATAAAAACCAAGTTACGCTAACTGCACTAGTGATTCAACCACCTTTCAATTAAGCGCTTATATAAAGTACTTACTTACGCTAGTTATAATAAGCTTAACTAAAATATTATAAAAAAGATTATAAAATTCTATTATTAATATTAAATATATAATAGCTTACTTAGTTAATTTTAATTTATAATTTATAATAATATTAATTTTAATTACTAAGTTCTTATAAATATTATATATATTAGTAGAAAGCTTATTATTTATATTATTAATAAAGCTGTAGGAATAGTGGCCCTTTAAGGGGCATAGAGCATTAAGAAGGTAAAAGGGGTAGCCATCACGTGACCACAAGGACTACAGGGACCCACATGGATCAGCCACATCAAAAGGCTTCTTATTAACCTAGTTAGGATCCTTCTTCTTCCGAAGAACAAGATAAATCAATACAACTACCACACAACCTACTAACTACTACTACGTAGCTAACCAAACCACCTATTACAATAGTTATTAACTAACGTAATTAACCTTATCAATCCAACACTAATTAATAATTAACCTAATACAGTTTGACCATAGAGTAGCAAGGATCTAATAGTAACAACAATTATAATTTACCATTAAGTAATTATAATTATTAAATAGAAAATAGTATGCATTTCAATATAGGAAAAGCATTACTTACATGTAAAAAGCCCTAACAACATCGCAACAGCGCGCGCGAACAAGCTTCTTCTAAGCACGTAAAACCCTTAAAGGAAATAACGAAACAAAGGCTTCAAGGGCAGTCAAAAAGAAAGTATACTTCGCTATAATCGGCTACCTACGTCTATTACGCATTTTAACTAAAGCGATCACAACTGCAATTGTAGCCTTACAACCTCTCAATTACTACAAAAAACCCCTCTATCTACCTAACCCTTCCATTAACCTACCCCTCTATTACTATATTTACACAAAATAAAAACATCCTAATATAAAGATAATATAACAGCCTTATACAACAACCCTAGGATTGCCAGTATTACAGACCCTACTTGAAAAGGTAAAAACTTCAACTTTAACAATAAAAACTAGCGCGAACTAAAACGTTTAAATATTTATTTAATTAACTATTTTAATATTTATGAGGATAATAAACTTACTAATAAAATGCTTTTTATTTAGTTTAAAGAAGACTTTTAAAATTAGAATAAGAATATCTTTAAGAATTTTAATAAAACCCTCTATACAACTCTTAAGTACTTTTTTAATAATTATAATATTTATTTTAACGATAATAGCATTATCTTAGCCTAGCTTTATAACTTAATAAATGCTAGTAAGTTCTTTAAATAGCTAAAGCAAAAGCTTAACAAATACATCGCTATACGAAAAAATAAGTTTAAGTTATATTACAACCTAAGCACTATTAAAAATAAGAAAGAGAAAGGCAAAGGAAAAGGAAAAGACGTTATTAACGACAATAGCAGCAATCCTCTAATAGTTTAGCCTAAAACCCCTAAAACCCCCAAAATCAAAACCCCAAAAATCCTAAACATTATGCTTAAGCGTAGCATAAAAATTCTTATAATTAACATTATAATAAAAGTCCTAACTAACTTAAGTAAGCTATATAATAATAATAAAAAGTTTAACAGTAAGCTTTATAATATATTAAATATAAAAATTAAAATTTTCTAAAACTTCTATAAAAAAATGGAAATTCTACAAAATATATACTATAAAGTATATTTAACTATATTAAAAAATAAAGCAAAGTAATTCTATTATAACTATATTATTAAAAAAAGCTTCTTTTTTAATTAAATAGTATAGCAAACTAAATAATTCTTTTATATAATTAAAAACTAGCAGCTTTACTTGCAAAAATAGTAATTTATTACTTTCTAACAAGTTATAACAGCCAACCCAAATAAAACCCTACTAAAGAACTTTAAAACTATAATTATACAGCTATAAAAGATTTACAAAAGACTATTAAGCAATTACTAAAGCAATTACAACTTTGCAAAGCAGTTAATTAATGCTTACTAAGGTGTTAAAGCCTACACACTAGTTATTATTAAGCTAGCAACTACTTTTAAAAGCGTTACTTCCAATTTACAAAATGCAGTTAGCATTTACTTATAATGCTATAAACAGATCCTTAAATAGTACTATACTGCTTAAAATCCTTATTATTACAACTCTAATAATAATAATAAAAACGAACAATATTAAGTTAATTAATAGTATAAAGGTAGCAACCAATTTAGCAGTAAAAATAATAACTAAGGAAACTACTATAACAGCGGCGGATTCCAGCAACTATTTAGACCTTTTGGTAGCAATAATGGTTATAATAGTAATAACGTTAAAAAGTGCTTTATATGCAAAAAATAAAGCTGTTAGTTTATAAAGCACCCAATTTTTAAACGCTAACTAAAGCAATAGCAATAAAAGTGCTATATATAAGAATACGGTAATAAAAACAATAATTTTACAATATTCTTAATTAATTATGAAAGTGTTAATATTAGCAGCTTTAAAGCTAAAATTAAGATTAGCACTAGCAAATTCAATATTTGGTATAGCTAATAGGAATTAGGCTTAAATATATTATTTAAAAGCTTTTATACATTCTATTTTACAATTAATAGGAATTGTCACGGCGGGCCGTGCCAGCGGGAGCCACTTGCAGGTCCGTAGCTCATGTGGGGCTAAGGGGCTGAGGGCACGTGCCCAGAGAGTTGGAACACAAAAGAAGAGCGTTGCGCGCTCGCAGAGAGTTGAGAGGCCAGAGATTAGTGTTGCCAATACACTACACCTAACCATCACTGACCTCGCTACATGTTGTGTGCCACTCTTGTCACCCGAGCTACCAACCCTTCTTACAGGAATGCAACTACTATTTTAAACAATTAAGCAACTATTTATACTATTACGAAAACTAATATTTTTAAGCAACAAACTCCTAACAAACTTACGCACATTTTTTATTTTAAGAGCTGCTATAATATAGAAATTTTCTAAAGAATTATGCTTAATATAAAAGTAGCTAAAGTATTAATAGCTAGCAAAAGTTAAGTTTAGGTATTATAAAAGAAGATTCTAAATATAAAGATCGACCTTTTAACAGCTAGTAACTACTGAGTGCGATTTGGTAATAACCCTAAAAGTGTTTCTTTTAGCACTATTGCCGTAGAAACTCTATTTGGTATTTTTAACTTCTAGGTTATACAGGTGAACACCCTATTCCTACTCTACCTTTTAAATATGGATAAGTATAGCGTTTACTTTAACAATATCCTTAATATTATTATATATAAAGGAAAAGGCTACTTAGTTATTTACAAATAGGGTTACCCATTCCTTCTACTAAACGAACCTGAAAAAACTATAATTTAGTATAATATAATAGAAACCAAGTTACGCCAATTGCACTAGCAATTCAGCCACTCTTTAATTAAGCGCCTATATAAGGTACTTACTTGCATTGGCTATAATAAGCTTAATTAAAATATTATAGAAAAAATTATAAAGTTTTGTTATTAATATTAAATATATAGCAGCCTACTTAGCCAATTTTAATTTACAATTTATAATGATATTAACTTTAATTACTAAGTTCTTGCAAATGTTATATATATTAGTAGAAAGCCTACTATTTATATTATTAATAAAGTAATTATTTTTTAAGTAATATAGTTCTTTTATAATATAATAGTAAAAGCTATTTAAAATACTATTTAAATTATATAAATTAATATATATATTAAACTATTTAATATTATTATTATTAACGCTAGTATTAACTTTATAATAATAAAGTTTTATAATAATGCTAAAATAATAGCAATTACTATTAAGGAAGTCCTTATTAAAGTTTATAATTTAATAAATAAGCTAGAACATTACTATAAACTATTACAATATATATATAAAGTTATTTTGGCAGACTTGCAAGGTACTAGTATAACGCTAGACTAAGTTTTGCAAATAGCTATGAAAGCAATAAACAATATTGCTAGCTTTAATAGACTGGTTTTTATATTGCTTGTTTTTAGAACTTATTTACGTATATCCTTTTTATTACTACTATTACTATTTATTAAAATGTATATAAATATTATATATAAAGTAATAGCTAAAGTGCAAAAGGCTAAGGCTAAGCGTTAAATTAATAAAGCCTTCACTATTTAGGATAGTCTAAGTACTTTTATAACTTTTAACTTTCTATTTTAAAGCAAAGTTAAAATATAGTGGAAAGTATAAAAATAAATTAGATTGCATATTCTACTTGTATAAAATAGAAAAACTTATATAGTTAAGATTAATGGAAAACTAACCAATTTTCAAATTATAATAGTTAAGCTATATTACCAAAACGAGACTATAGTTATTCTAAATATTAAAATTAATTACAACCTTAATTATGCCCCTAACTATAATAACGACAATAATTGAGCGCTACCAAAAAAAGTACCCCTAGCCCCAAAACAACGCGGACGGCTTTCCAGCTTTAAGAACAAGCCTAAGATCCAAACCCTTAATATTAATATTACTATAATTGAAAGAGTTACTTTTATAATAGCGTATATAATAACGAAAAAGCAAACTAATTATAATTTAGCAATTTAGCTTTAAAAAGAAAGAAAAATTATAATTGCAAGCGAATTGTTCGAGTAGTTTAATAAAAAGGAAGTTAATGCTTTTATTTTAAAAAAAGTATTTAAATTTGAATAGTATAATTTTAAAAAGTATAATAATATATATATTTTTAAATTACGCTTAGTAAAAGAAATTAAAAGCAAAGCTACTGATATGCTTTATAAGAAGTTATACTTTATTATTTAAAGTTATAGTAATAAAAATAAAGAGGTAATTTTTATATAAAGCTTAATAATTTAGCAAGCTAGTTAGCGAATTATTATTATTTTTGCACTTTTTTTTTCTACTTTAAGGAATAAAGTTATAGTTTTAAAATATTATATAAGCGTATACTTAGTTAAAAACCCCGTTATAATGAATAATTTTAGCATAATTCCCCAAAAAAATCTGCTATTTACACTTTAAAGGAATAATTATAAAGGTTATTTGACTACTATACGGTATTGCTAAGGTAGGAATATACTAGTATTAGAAGCAATTGAATATAATAACTTTTACTTATAACCCTTGCTTACTAGTTATAGTGCTTAACTTAAAGCACTTTGTAATAGTTAGTATGCAAATTAATAATATAATTAGGCTAAGTAATATAGAATTTGAAATATTAGAAGATAATAAGCTTAAGGAAGTTAAGTTTATAACTAAATTAAAGGAATTGCTAACTTTAAAGAATTTAATAATCTTTAGTAGCTGTATTTTAGTTTATAATAGCGAAAATTTTACTTTATAATAAAAAAAACAAAGCAAAAAGCTTTAGGAAGTTATTACTCTTTAAGAATACGTGTCACGGTTCTGATTGGCAGCAGAGTGCGGCTTTAGGCAGCCTCCTAGGTAGGACCAGTGGGACCTTCCTAGGCGGGCGGACTAATTAGGGTTGTGCTGGAGTTTCGTGTGTTGGGACTGTGGAATGAATAAGATAGGGCAGAGCATTGACTAGTTAGCTTAGTTCTGGTGTTTTGTGGGACGGGATTGAGGGACTGCTTTTGTAGTCCTGGTGCTTGGGATAACGGGATGCGAGGAAGCATTTTTATATAAGCAAGTAAGCTAAAGGGTTTTTAGGATATTTTAGCAGTTATTAAAATATTTCTTAGTAATTGTATTGGTTATAGCTATATAACTCTTATTACTCTATTTACTATTATACACTTTATAAGTATACTTTTATACCCAACTCTAACTTTAGCATTTATTTTGTGTAGGTTATAATATTAAGTTGTAATACGTTAATAACTTTTTAAAGGTTATTTGTAAAGGATAGTCGATATAAAATACTCTAACTATTTCGCTAAACACTATTAGAATTCCAAAGCTATTTTTAAAAAACAACTTGCTAGTTGACTAATTAGTATAGCTTTAACTAAGCAATATGTTAATAGTAGGTTTAACTATGGGCCTGCTTATTAAAATGATAAACCTAAGAAAGGTGATTGCTTAGCTTAAAGAAAAGTTTATAATATTTAGAGCTTAACAAAATATATTATTATAATATAATATCGATAAGTTTAAAGTAAAATTTAACTAGCTAGTACGTTTTAGAAATAATAAGAAAAAGCTTTAAAGTTTTATTATTGCGTATAAATTATACTTTGCTTATTATTTAGAAAAGTTTTTGTAAGCTTACAATAAAGTTGTTTTTATAGTTTTAAAATTAGAAGGAAAAGCTTAAACGTAATTTAAACTTATTAAAAAGGATTATATAGAAAATAGCGTTATAAACTAAGAAAATTTTATAATATTAGTTTATAAACATTTTAACAATTTTAAAAAAGAAATTTCGAAAGTTTTTAAAGAAGTTAATAAGCTTAAATGTAATTAGAAGTATTTTAATATTTTAAAGTAAAAAGGAATAATAAGCGCGTATGCTTTTACGTTTTGTAAAGAAGTAGTTAATATAGAATAGAGCAATAATGTTTTTATTTTTATATTTTATAAAGGATTTAAAAGCAAGGTTAAAAACGCTTTTATTATAATTTTTAAAAAAGTTATACTTAACAAAGCAATTAAGCAAGCAATATAAGTAAACGATAAGCTTTATTAGAAGGAGTTGGAAGAGAAAGGTAAAAGTAAGTTTTATTGTACTTGTTTAAACAAAAAATAACGTTATATTTAGCAAAATATAGCGTATAGTACTTACGTAGGACTTATAAATATGGACGCTATAAATAAGTAATAATTGAAGTATAATAAAAAAAACGTTAATTGCTATTGTTATAATAAAAAAGAACATTTCGCTAAGAATTGCACTAGTATATTAAAGCCTAATTGGAAAATAATACTAAACAAAAACATTTTTCTTATAAAGCGAGATTAAGGTACTAGCAATTTAACTAACGCAAAATATAAAAATTGTGCGTATAGAAGGCAAATGCTTAATTAAATACGCTTAAGATTAGCCTTGCTAAGGAGCTAAGTCTTTTTGTTAAAAGGTTAAGCTTTAATTTTAATAAGAATAATTAAAGTTGGAAAAATTAAAAATATAGCTAAAAAGGTTAATATAGTTAATTATAACGAACTTATAAATAATTTAATTACTTTAGAAAAGTATAACTAATATAACTTATAAAAATTTGTTTAAAAAGAAAAGATTATAAGTAAATTTAAAAAGTAGTTATAAAAAGTTAATTTTAAACGCTTTTAGTAGGATAAACGAAATTTATTAGTAAAATTATTTAATTTTCTAAAGAATTACAATTTAAACGAATAATTTATAAATATAATGTTATTTTTAAAACAATAGTTAGGCTTATAATTAATAGACTTTAATAAGTTAGAAAAGTTTGTATTAGTAGTTATAAAACTATAATACAAATAAATAATAGAAAATATATTACAATTATACCTATTATATCCCCGTTATAATAAGGTAGTATAATATTATTATATGCATATTGTATATTTAAAATACTTTATAAGGAAGCTATAAAAAAGACTATTTCTTAAAAAATAATAAAAAGTAAGAGTACTTTAGCTAATATAAATAGTTATAAGCAATTTAAATAAAAAAATGTTTAAGGTAGCTTAAGGTATTAGAAAGGTTTTTTAAAACTATTAATATTTTCTTATTGCGTACTTTGAAGGACGTAAGCTAAAAAATTGTACGGTAATATAATATAAAAAGTATAAATACTAAAAACTTTATGCTTAGTATAAATTAAACTATGCTTAAATAGTAACCAACGCGTAGAATAAACCTACGTAAGAAGATAGAAAGCAGGTTGGCTGGCTAACGCATTACCAAACCCCCAGCCTAGAACTTACTTTAAAATAAAATGAAGATTTTTAAATTATAATTAACTAAGTGTTTAATATAGTGCAATTGCCCTTAGGAAAGCCTTTAAAATTAATAATGTTCGTAGAATTAATGGACGCATTAACTAGCTAGCAGCTAAAATCTAGGAGGACTATGCTTATATATATGTTATACCCCTTCGTATTGCGTTTTTTAAAAAGAGAATATAAAAATAAAGAACAATTTTACTATTTAGAAAACAAAAAGGCAACCTAACTAAAAAATAGCTAATAAAGCTTTATATTAATATTTTTAAAATTTCTATAAAGAATAAAGGAAAAAAGTTAACAACTTAAGTATTATAAAAGAACGCTACGTTTACTATAATAATAAACTCTAAAGTAATAGTAATGCTTATATTATTCAAAATTATTAATAAGTAGAAAATACTTTAAAAAAAGAAAAAGATTTCCTATAAAATAATAATAATTAATAGAATAACATTAAACTATAATAGTGGTAAAGTAATTAAAAAAACATTACTATTAGAAGTTAAGATTGTAAGTAAAATATATAACTTTGTATTTAATATTGCAAACTTTAGAAGGAAGTAGGCAATTTTAGGAAAGTTTTGGCTATAAACTTTTAATTTAAATATTAATTAGTTTAACAATTATATTAAATAAAAGATTTTATTAAATAAATAATTAAATTAAAGTTTAATTAGAAAAAAAAGAATTGTAAAAATTCTTTTTTAATAACTTTTAATAAAAGTAATACTATATATAATATAAACGTAATTAATAAAAAAAAAACTTAAAGAACTTTTTAAACGCAAAGAAAGCTAATTTATAAAGAAAGTATTATTAGAATTCTACAAATATAATATTTTTAAAAAAATAGTAAATAATAATTTACTAACATATAAATTGTAAAATTACAATATTCTACTAATAGAAAAAGTGAAACTTTATTACTATTTTATTTATTAAGTTAATAAAGTATAACAAAAAGTACTTTAAAAATATTTTAATAAGCATTTAACATTAGAATATATTATAATATTTTATTTACTATATAATACGCTTATACTTTTCATTCCTAAAAAAGATAAAAATATAATAAAAAAGTATTATTTAGTTTTTAACTATTAAAGTTTAAATAATAATATAATAAAGAATTGTTATTTACTACTTTTTATTTAGGAAATAAAAGATTAGTTTAGGTAAGTAATAGTTTTTTTTTAATTAAACTTTACTTTAGCGTTTTTATAAATCTAAATAAAGTTAAACAAAAAGTAAAAAATAGCATTTTATATACTACTTAAGCATTATAAGTTTAAAATTATACTTCCGGGTTTAACTAACGTACTAGCGTTTTTTTAAATATAAATAGATTATAAGTTGCAAAATTATTTTAATAAGTTTATAATAACTTATATAAATAATATTTTAGTTTTTTTAACTACTAAAAAGAAATATTAATAATATTTGTATATAGTATTTAGCATTTTTAAAAAAACGCAACTACTAATTAACTTAAAGAAAAGTATATTCTATTAAAAGTTAATAAACTTTTTAAAGTTTATAATTTTAGTTAAAAGAATTTGTATATAAAAAAAAAAAATATAAGTAATAATTAACTAGTTAATACCTATAATAATAATTAAAACTAAAAGTTTTATAATTTATATTGATTTTTATTAATAATATATTATTAAGTTTAGCAATATTACTAAACTATTATATAAATTATTGTAAAAAAATAAAGAATTTATATAGTTAAAAAACTATAAAAAAGCATTTGTAAAAATTAAAAAGCGTATATTTAAAAAACTTATAATAAGGATCCTAAACCTACGTAGGCTTTTTAAAGCAAAAACAAATACTTTAAATTGGGCAATTAAAACTTAACTTAATTAGTAAAATAATAAAGAACAACTACATTTAATAGCGTTTTTTTTGTACGCATTAAAAAGATTAAAATTTAAATATTCTATTTATAATAAGGAATTAATAGTAATTATTTGGGCTTTTAAAGAGTAAAAGCTATAGTTAAATAGCATTACATACCTAATGTAAGTGTATACTAACTATAAAATTTTTACGCACTTTGCAATACTTAGAAATCTAAACTCCTAACAAATAAAATAAATAAAGTTTTTATTATAATTTAACTTTAAAATTAACTATATTAAAAGCTTAGAAAATATAAAAGCGGACGTATTAAGCAAAAAAGTAGATTAAAAGAAATAAGAAAACCTTTAATTTATAGCCTTATTTAAAACAAAACTAAATAATACTTTAAAATATTTTATTAAAAAATATTTTAATATTAACTTAATAATACGTACAAAGCTCTTTAAATAATAAAAAAAAAAATTTATTATAGTTTAATAAAAAGCTAAATTATATAAACAAAGTAATTTTAAAAAAAATAGAATAATTTTTTAAAATAGAAAACTTTAAATATTAGAACTATTATAAGATGAATTAGTTTAAAAAGTTTATAATTTACTAATTAAAGAATATTAGAGAGTTATATAAATAATAGCTAAAGTTAAAAAACAATTTAGTATACTAAAAGCTAAGCAAATAATTATTTAAATAATTACTATATACAAAATTTACTAAAAAACAAAATTGTTATATTATAAACTCTATAAGCTTTTAAAACCTTTTTTAATAGCTAAATAAGTATAAGGATTAGTAACGATAAATATAATAGTAAAACTACTATTATTTAAGAATTTAACGTTAAAAGTTAAGTATAATAATATATTTGTAGTTATTAATAAACTTATAAAGTATACGTACTTTTTCCTATATTATAAAAGTATATTATTTAAATAGTTAGCTTATATATTTATATAAATAATAATAGCTAATTATATTTAGTTAAATAAAATTATTATAAATAAAAAAACAACATTTATATTAAAGTTTTAATAAATATTTACTAAATAAGCAAAAATTAACTATAAACTTTTTACTATTTACTATTCGCAAATAAACAAATAAATTAAGCAAATAAACCAAATTGTTAAAGCTTATTTAAAAGCGTTTATTAACAAAAAGCAAAATAATTAAGTTAAATAACTACTAATAGCGCAACTTGCTTATAATAGCTTTAAAATAAAAACTATAGAAATCTTACTATTTTTTGCGAATTATAACTTTAAAACCAAAATATAACAAGAATTGCAAAGTATAGTGCTATAAGTAATAGTACAAGTAAATAAACTACGTTTATTTTACAATATACTTAAAAATAAGCTAATTTTTATATAAATAAAAATAAAGCAATACTATAATATAAAAAAGTTAAAAAGATTAACTTTTAAAAAAAGAAATAAGGTCTACTTTATACAAAAAAATCTTAAAATAAAATAGCTAAGCGAAAAACTTAACTTTAAAAAGCTAAAACTATTTAAAGTAAAGCGAAAAGTTACTATTTTAAATTACGTATTAGAATTACCAAAATTAATAAAGCTATAATTAAATATATTTTACATTTTTTTTTTAAAACTAACATTACAAAACGCGTAACTAAACACTTCTATAAAAATTAAGCTAATCGAAAAAGAGTACAATATTAAAGAAGTATTAAACTTACGAAAAATAAGAAGAGGAGTTTAGTATTTAATTAAATAGCTAAATTGCAAATATAAGGAAAACTTATAAGAATTAGCTAAACATTTAACAAATTGCTTAAAAAAAGTCCAACAATTCTATTAAAAAAACCCAAATTAACTAGCAACTAAAAACTAAATAAAAACCAATTAAGCAAAATAAAGGCAAAGGCTTTTACGTCTTTGCAAATTAACGAAAACCCGCTAAAAAAGGGGTTCCCAAATATAAAATTACCTCCATCGCCCACCGCTTAAATACCGCGCTAAAAGAGTTGTTTCCTTTAAAAACGAAAAATTCGTTGCTAATAATAGATAAATATAAGATGGTCTATAAGCTTGTCCTCTTCAACCTTAAAGGCCTTCTTTTTCTTAACGTTTTTAAAAACTAAAAAAATTAAAAGTAAAATGAATAAGCAAATAAGAAGGAAACGAACGCGAAAACCTAAAGTTTAAGGCATTACAAAAAACTTTACAAGTTATATACTCGTTACACTATAACAAATTGTTAAAAAAAAAGCATACTCGCCCTTCACAAAAACAATTAGAATAGAACATAAGCGTAGGGATTTCGTAAGCCCAAATATAAATAGTAAAGTGGTTTTCTAAAAGCAATTAATATATAAAGCGCTAATTATAAGTTTTCTTTACACAGTTTATTATTAGAAGTATATAAAGCCTATATAAAAAGAAAACTTACTAAGCAAAGAAAGTTTTGCACTAGCACATTTTCGGTTAGAAATATAAGCACTAAGCGTTCAAGACGAAGCCTTTAAAAAAGGGGTATTGTATTACAGTTCTAATTGGCAATAGAGTGCGGCCTCAGGTAGCCTCCTAGGTGGGACCAGTGGGACCCTCCTAGGCGGGCGGACCAATCAGGGTCGTGCTAGAGTCCCATATGTCAGGACCGTAAAACGAATAAGACAAAGCGGAGCACTAACCAGTCAGCTTAATCCCAATGTCCTATAGGACGGGATTGAGGAACTACTCCCATAGTCCCAGTATTTAGGACAATAGGACGTAAGGAAGCATTTTTATATAAGCAAGTAGGCTAAAGGGTCTCTAGAACACTTCAGCAGTTATTAAAGTATCTCTTAGTAATTATATTAGTTACAACTATACAACCCTTATTACTCTATCTACTATCATGCACTTTATAAGCACACCTTCATACCCAACCCTAACCCTAGCACCTGCTTTGTGCAGGTCACGATACTAGATCGTGACAATACGTTAAGCAATATATGTATAGCGTATACATTGCTTCTATTTACTAACCCAAAGTAGCATTCAACCTATTTACTATAGCATAATATAAAGAACCTAGAAAAGAAAATATTGCTAAAATAAATAAATGAATTTAATAGTAAATAAAAAAATTTAATTGTAGTTTTACTTTTATTCTAGTAGATTTCTTAATAGCGAAGTTATTCGTTTTTGTTAATGGTTTATTTACTAACAATAAAGACTTAAGCTTACAAATTAGCTTTATAATCTTTTTGGCGAATAAGAAGCTATATAATAGCAAGTTTATTATAACTAACAATCCAATTTATTAGTCTTTTATTAAATATAAGTGGGTTATTCGTAGCGTTTTAGCTTTTAAAATTTATACAATAGCTAATAGTATTAATGTAATAATTATTTTTAATATTATAATTAGTATAATTCTAACTAAGTTAAATATTAAAAAAATTCCTATTATTATTTGTACTAACTCATTCTCCCTATACGAATATTTTATAAAGCTTAAAACTATGAAAGAAAAATAGTTTATAATTAATATTATAAGCTTGTAGTAAGCATATAAGAGATAAGAAATTTTCGAAGTCCGTTGGATTTATAGAAACGACAACCTAGCTAATGCTATAACTAAAGTAGGACTAAATAAAGTATTGCAAACCCTTATCGATACGAATATAATAACGATACGCGTGCAAAGGTGGGTTAAGCGTGATTATAAGGTTTATAATAACAATGACGAAAATATAGTATAAAAGAGAGACTGCTAGTGTGGGAATAGTGGCTCTTTAAGGGGCATAGAGCATTGAGAAGGTAAAAGGGGTAGCTATTACGTGACTATAGGGACTATAGGGACCTATATGGATTGGCCACATTAAAAGGCTTCTTATTAACCTAGTTAGGATCCTTCTTCTTCCGAAGAACAAGATAGATTAATGCAATTATTACACAACCTACTGGCTACCACTACGTGGCTAACCAAACCACCTATCGCGATAGTTGTTGACTAACGTGATTGACCCTGTTAATCTAATAAAAGTAATTACTTTTTAAATAGTATAGTTTTTTTATAATATAATAACGAAAGCTATTTAAAATACTATTTAAGCTATATAAATTAATATATATATTAAATTATTTAATATTATTGTTATTAACGCTAATATTAACTTTATAGTAATAGAGTTCTATAATAATGCTAAAACAATAGCGATTACTATTAAGAAAGTCCTTATTAAAGCCTACAATTTGATAAGCAAGCTGGAGCGTTATTATAAACTATTATAACATACGTATAAAGTTATTTTGGCAAACTTACAAAGTACTAGTATAACGTTAAATTAAGTTTTGCAAATGGCTACAAAGGTAGTAAACGATATTGCTAGCTTTAATAAACTAGTTCCTATATTGCTTATTTTTAGAACTTATTTACATATATTTTTATTATTATTATTATTATTATTTATTAAAATGTGCGTAAATATTATATGCAAAGTAATAGTTGAAGTGCGAAAGGCTAAGGCTAAGCGTTAAGTTAATAAAGCTTTTGCTACTTAAAATAGTCTAAATACTTTTATAACTTTTAACTTTCCATTTTAAAGTAAAGTTAAAGTATAGCAGGAAATATAAAGATAGACTAAACTATATATTCTACTTATATAAAACGAAAAAACCTATATAATTAAAATTAATAGAAAACTAACTAATTTTTGAATTATAGTAGTTAAGCTATACTACTAAAACGAAACTATAATTATTCTAAATATTAAAATTAATTATAACCTTAATTATACCCCTAACTGTAATAACAATAATAATTAGGCACTACTAAAGGAAGCACTCCCAGCCTTGAAATAACGCGGATAGCTTCTTAGCTTTAAAACAAGCTTAAAATCCAAATTTTTAATATTAATATTATTATAACTAAAAGAGTTACTTTTATAATAGCGTATATAATAATAAAAAAGCAAATTAACTATAACTTAGCAATTTAACTTTAAAAAAAAAGAAAAATTATAATTGTAAGCAAATTATTTAAGTAATCTAACAAAAAGGAAGTTAATGCTTTTATTTTAAAAAAAGTATTTAAATTCGAATAATATAACTTTAAAAAGTATAATAATATATATATTTTTAAATTACGCTTAGTAAGAAAAATTAAAAATAAAGCTACTAATATATTTTATAAAAAATTATACTTTATTATTTAAGGTTATAGCAACGAAAATAAAAAGGTAATTTTTATATAAAGCCTAATAATTTAGCGGGCTAGTTAGTGAATTATTATTACTTTTGCACTTTTTTTTTTATTTCAAAAAATAAAGTTATAGCTTTAAAATATTATATAAGCGTATATTTAATTAAGAACCCTACTATAATAAATAATTTTAATATAACTTTTTAAGGAAATCCGCTATTTGCATTCTAAAGGAACAATTATAAAGATTATTTGATTATTATATAATATTGTTAAAGTAAGAATATATTAATAAGCGATTTATTTTAAATACTATTAAAAGCAATTAAATATAATAATTTCTACTTATAACTTTTACTTGTTAATTATAATGCTTAATTTAAAATACTTTATAATAGTTAATATATAAACTAATAATATAATTAGGCTAAATAATATAAAATTTAAAGTATTAAAAAATAATAAGCTTAAGGAAGCTAAGTTTATAGCTAAGTTAAAAGAACTGCTAACTTTAAAAAACCTAATAATTTTTAATAGCTATATTTTAGCTTATAATAGCAAAAACTTTACTTTATAATAAAAAAAGCAAAGTAAAAAGCTTTAGGAAATTATTACCTTTTAGAAATACGTTAAACAATATACGCATAGCGCATACATTGCTTTTATTTGCTAACTTAAAGTAATATTTAACTTATTTACTATAGTACAATATAAAAAACCTAGAAAAAAAGACATTACTAGAATAAATAAACGAATTTAATAGCAAATAAAGAATTTTAATTGCAGCTTTACTTTTATTCTAATAAATTTTTTAATAGCGAAGTTATTTATTTTTGCTAACGGTTTATTTGCTAACAATAAAGACTTAAGCTTATAAATTGGCTTTACAATCTTTTTAGTAAATAAAAAGCTATATAATAGCGAATTTATAATAATTAGCAACTTAATTTATTAGTTTTTTATTAAGTGTAAGTAGGTTATTTGTAGCGTTTTAACTTCTAAAATTTACGCGATAGCTAATAGCGTTAATATAATAATTGCTTTTAATATTACAATTAATATAATTCTAGCCAAGTTGAATATTAAGAAAATTTCTATTATTGTTTGCACCGACTCATTCTCCTTATACAAGTATTTCATAAAGTTTGGAACTACAAAAGAAAAGCGGCTTATAATTAACATTATAAGCTTATAGCAAGCGTATAAGAGATAGGAAATCTTCAAGGTCCATTGGATTTATGGAAACGACAACCTGGTTGATGCTATAATTAAAGTAAGACTAAACAAGGCATTGTAAACCCTTATTAATACGAATACGATAACGATACGCGTATAGGGGTGGGTTAAGCGTGATTATAAGGTTTATAACAACAATAACGAAGGCACGGTATAAAAGAAAGACTGCTAATGTGGGAATAGTAGCCTTTTAAGGGGCATAGAGCATTAAGAAGGTAAAAAGGGGTAGCTATTACGTGACTATAGGGACCACAGGGACCTACATGGATCAGCTATATTAAAAGGCTTCCTATCAACCTAGTTAGGATCCTTCTTCTTCTGAAGAACAAGATAGATTAATGCAACTACCACACAACCTACTAGCTACTACTACGTGACTAACCAAACCACCTATCATGATAGTTGTCAACTAACGTAATTAACCTTGTTAATCTAACATTTACTATAATCTATTTTTAAATGAATTTTTATATAATAGAAAGATGGATTTTTTATTATTATACTTATAACTCCTTAAGAAAATAAAATTTTGAATAATTTGAAGGAGGGTTGATTTGGAAGAGGAAAAGTACAGATGTTTTTGCA
The DNA here is from genome assembly GCA_027569635.1 of Lasiosphaeriaceae sp. G1095. Taxonomy (NCBI): domain Eukaryota; kingdom Fungi; phylum Ascomycota; class Sordariomycetes; order Sordariales; family Lasiosphaeriaceae; species Lasiosphaeriaceae sp. G1095. The sequence continues at coordinate 31,054 of JAPDFK010000139.1, forward strand.
TTGCAGCCAAATTAAGCTCAAAATATGAAATCTAAACACTATTAGATAGAAAGGTTTAGTAGCTACAATTTAGTATTTAGTATATAATTTTAATTTATTTACGCGGTATAGAAATATTCGCATGAATATTTTGCCATACAGTTTTTGGCTGTCCCAGAATAAATTACTGTCCCACGGTTTTGGCACCCCCTACTTGTAGGGGGTCCACAGAAAAAGGCTCCGCCCCCAAGTATGCTGCGAGTCTGCAGAAGGATCAATAATGTAACCTCTAACGACCAACCAAGGCAACCAAGGCAACCAACTGCTTAATTAATTATCTTCAAACCATAACAATTCGCGCTAGAAATTCATGCCACTGTTTACGTACACATTGTCCGCGACCTGCGCCTTGGGAGGCATATAAGCCCATGGTCCCTGGATCCCAAGTCAGTCTTGACCACCTCTACACTCCGATACTTTAGGTACATGTCCTAGGTAGATACCTAATTAGTTCACTTTATCTGTACGACAAATCTTACCTCTTTTCCTGTTTCACATCACGTCATCCACTCTAATTAATCCCCAACAAAGCGCAACATGTTCGACTATAGCCGCCACGGGGACGCGTACCAGAGCTGGCGCCAGCACAACAACCTGCAGCAGTCAAACACTGAGTTCAGCACCTTGGCCCTCCTCCGCGACGTATACCCAAAGTACCACGTCACCGAGACCAGCCCCGATTCCTGCGACCTTCTCGGGTACGCAGAGGCCGGCCACGCGACGGCGACCCAAGAGGACACGCCCTTCGACCACGCCATCCGCAACTACGATGCCCCCGAGAGCCGGCTCGAGAAGGACAAGGGCAAAGTCACCGACGACGTCCAGTATGGCTGTTGGCGGTACCTCTGGAGGGGCACCGACTTCCTGGTCTATAAAGCCATGTACGTCTCTGAGTGGGGGCCGAGGAAGCTCCTCTACGTCCTGCACTCGGACGGGCCGCAGAAGCGCACCAACGACGCCACCGACGCCCTCCTACTCGAGTGCGGCAAGTGGTCCAAGAACCTCCACGGCGAGATCTACGTCTTCGACAACACCCAGTGGAAAAAGTCGAAGGAGCTGTGGAAGAGCGTCGAGGGCTCGTCCTGGGACGACGTCATCCTGGAAGCCGGCATGAAGGAGAGGCTGATCCACGACGTCGAGGACTTCTTCAACACGCGGGAGGTTTACCAGATGAGCAAAGTGCCGTGGAAGCGCGGCGTTATCCTCCACGGCGTTCCCGGCAACGGCAAGACCGTGTCGGTCAAGGCTCTGATCAACTCGCTCGCCAACAAGCGGCCCGAGGGGGAGGAGCCCATCACGTCAAGTCGCTGGACGGCTGCGCGGGACCCAAGTACTCGATCCAGCTCATCTTCAAGAAGGCGAGGGCGATGGCGCCGTGCCTTCTTGTCCTGGAGGACCTCGACAGCCTCGTCACCCCCAAGACGCGGAGCTACTTCCTCAACGAGGTCGACGGACTCGAGTCCAACGACGGCATCCTAATGATCGGCTCGACTAACTACCTCGACCGCCTCGACGCGGCCATCACCAAGCGCCCCAGCCGCTTCGACCGCAAGTACCATTTCAAGCTGCCCGACGAGCAAGCCCGCCTGGCTTACGCCTTGTACTGGAGCCGCAAGTTCGCGGCGGGGGGCGACCGCCCGAATGAGGTGGTCGACTTCCCCGAGAGTCTGTGTCCCATCATTGCCAAGATCACGGACGGTTTCAGCTTCGCGTACATGAAGGAGCTGTTCATCGCCTCGCTGCCCACCCTGGTTCGCGGCTGGGGCGGTGAGGGGCAGAAAAACGATTGTTTCCCTGTCGCGGCGGATTTCATCGCCCAAGTGCCGCTGCCGCCGAGTGATGAGAGCCATACCACTACAATCTCCGAGGAGGAGGAGCCCATCATCATCATCGGGGAGGAGAAGGAGGATGGTAGTAAGACAGCCGTCGTCGCGGCGGGAGGTTCTCCTCTCCCTCCCCCTCAGTCTGTTAAGAAGAAGATACCAAGGGTTAACATCCTATGGGAGGAGATCTCCGAGATCCCCGAGGACCTAAAGGGGAGCGCGCTGCTTCGTGTCGTCATGGCCCAGGCGATGATCTTGCTGCGCGAGATGGAGGATGTCGCCGAGGCTCCATCACCCATGTCGTGTGAGGACACGAGTGATGAGCCGCCCATGTTCTCGCTCGATTGGTATCAAATGCAGATTGCCCAGATGAGCAGAGCGTGAGTGTGTCTGGTTTCTTTCACTGGCTGCCTGTGGGATTGACCTGGAATATTATGGTTTCTCCCGGTTTCTCCTCCTCCCCGTTACTTTCCTTGTCGATCACCCATTTCCATTCACTGCCTCTTATGTTTTGAAGGAAACAAATTATATATCATGATCAATAACCTTCATTGAAAAAAAAAAACAGTGAGACTGCATAGTGCTTGGTACGACTATCTAGGCCGATAACGACATATTGTGTGACTGGTTTCGTGGTTGCTCGGGTCGCCCAGCAGCGGGCAGCTCCAGCGTCCCCTTTAACCGGTGGTGAACCATCTGTCCATTATGTTGTTTGACGTGTTGGCTCTTGACGTCTGGATTGGTGGATGATGCAACAAAGAGCCGGTCTACTTATTTGGGGGCTTCTCACCCCACCTCTCCTGATTTCCCATCCAATCTGGGTGCCAACTCTTGCTCGCCCTGCTTCAAGGCGTGTCAACAGCGCCGTTTCCCGTTGTAGACACTTTTGAGGACCATCTCGAGCTTTTTCGACCTTCTCAACCTTCTTTCTCTCTACTTTATTATGTGTATTTCATCTTTCGTGTCTGTTCCGCCTCCGTTAACGTTTCAAGTCCCCACCCAATCCAGCAATAGCTTGACGGTTTTCCAGAGTTCATAGGATGTTTCTTCTGTGTCTCTCCCCATCCATTTTCACTGCCACGGCCCCTAGAAGAGGAAAAGAATCTGAAGAGGACATTGAAAGTCTCGCTTGATATGTAGAGGGGGAATGATTCTTCTCCTGGAGTGGACTCAAAAAGAAAACTGAGTGACCTGCTTTCCATACAGACGCTCGTTGAAATCGTATTGCCCAGTCATGAAAAGCGAGATGGCCAAAGCCTTGGTGCTGACGGGCTGGCACGATCAAGAGGAAGCTCTTCTTCCTTCAAGACGAGGCCCTTTCCATCCCTGGACCTTCCCTTCATCACACGAATCTGACGGAGTAATTGATCATGCGTGAATGTAATTCTTGAGAAGCCACCTCGGATGGGCTCTGAATCGGCTGGCCGAACGGATTCTGAGACGATGGTGAGGGTGCGCGACTTGAAGCCGCCGAGGGCAAATGGCGCCTCAACAGGATTGCGTCCAGCTGCTGAGAAGAGTCTGCTGCTCAAGACGGGCGGCGAGCCTACCCTCTTTATGTCTGGTTTATTAGAGTGGAAGGGGTAAAGGTAGGCTTCGTCCCCAATGGCTTGATCAGAAGCGCCGGGTAGGTCTCTCGAAGACTGACCCGAATAATTGTATTACCGGGGGTGGCCACTTCTGGCGAACTGAGTGAGCTCTTGGATTTACTCAGCCTGGTTCGCCTTGAAGAGAAGTTTGCTTAACGTGCGCTTTGGCATCTCTGTTTTCTCATCTTCTATACCAAGGTGCCCCTTCTGGAGAATAGATACGACTTGTTCGTCATCTAAATAGTGACGCGCAAGAATGAATTAACAAAGATTCCTATTGTCCCTATCTTCTCGCTAGCCCGATCGAAGACATCAGTGGCCACGCAAATGCGCTTGGGGTGCGCGGCATCCTGGCTTGTCCTTCAGTGCTTTGGGGCCAGAGGCTCGAGTGTGCCGGTTCTCCTTTTCTTCTGGTATTCCCTGATCGAGTCAATCCCGACGCTTTCCCACTGGCTCCCAGGTGGGATTCTGGCCCTTGGACCAATCACCCTCCCACGGAACCAAGTATTTGTGCACCTTGGTGCCCTTTTCAGACGTCCGTCGGTCGACAAGGAGTTCCCCGACAGTCCATCTGGGAAGCAGCATACTTCGATTCCCTTGTGGGGAAGGTTGCTTGTCGTCGTTCTATGACTTTCGTCGACTCCTTTCATCAGGTGCCGGGATTGGCGTGTCAGCTATTATCTATGGTCTCGGAGGTGCAGGGGGGGACCAAAGTCCCGCCGACCGAGGAGTGCCTAGACAAGCCGGACATCCCCCCCCAGCAGGCTCTCGGGCCCCTCTTCTTTTTCTTCTTTTTCTTCTTTTTCTTTTTTTTTCTTCTTTTTTTCTTTTGTCCCTTTTCCCCCCCTTTTTTCTGAAGCTCAGGATGCAGAGCCACCAAATGTCTGTTACTGGGCCGCTTAGCTCAAATGCCAAAATGCGGCCCATCTCCAGATGATCGAGGCCGCTAATTATCACTAGTCTAATACCGGGGACACTGTGCTCTAATGTATATACGTCCCGCTCGTCTTCGAACCCCATAACGGGGATTTTTCGGGCGTGAGAGCCCTTCAGCCGTTTGAAGGCTGTTTACGTCGGCGTTAACAAGCCCCAGCGGGGGGCACCACTGCCGCTCTAGGGCACGACCGATAGGCGGCCACCGCATCCATCAAAATTGTCGGTGTCGGTTCTCGCAACGGGCAGTTCTTGTTGAAATCTTTGTCTCTGCCCTTTTTGCTAATTAAACCAAATCGAGGCGATTTCGTTGGAAATTACGCTTCGAACTTTGCGATGGAGCGACGGGAACATGAAGGAGGGTCTGGTTTCTCCTTTGTGCTAAGAAGACTTTTTCTTTGCCATCCTCAAGAGGAAGCTGTCCCTAAGTTCTGGCGAAGCAATTTTGGTTAGTTGCGATGAGGCAATAACAATATGATGGGTGGGGTATGGGTGACGTTATTTTGATGGCATTGTACCTCGTGGGTGTCGGAGTCAAGTTAATAATGTCATACGGTCTGATAATAAAGCAGTAATTTATGTGGCTTCGGATTGCCCCAACTAACCAGTTAACATTAATTACATCGAGTACGTACTTGAACACACCACTTAGTTGCATAGAAATGCTCTACGACAAACGCGCTTTCTGATCCATGACATACTATTATATTGGTAAAGCAAGTCCAGTCGCTTCCAATAGAGGAGTGGATTCGTTTAGTAGCTACAGACGTCTATTTACCACAGGCTCTAAGTGTGGCGCACCCCTTTAATCAACGAGTTCCAGCCTCCCTTGATTGATGGATATAAACAGGGGCCTTCACCTACCTTCCCTTATGAGGGCCGGGTTGAATTCTTTCACTATTGTCAGTCTTTGCTCGGCTCTTTTCATTGCAGCTTATCGTAAATACTTTAATCGGGCGTGCTTGCTACTAATTATTATCTTTAAATAGCTACAAGGTTGGAATTATACCGGGCCTATCTTGTCCGGGCCGGAAGTCCAACTCATTTTTTTTTATTAAAAAAAACAAGATAGTATCATCGACCTTATTTTGAAACCAGATGTGGATTTCATCCCTCAACACATCAAGCCAATTGAGCTCCACGACTCGCTGCACGGCGACGAGGAACAAGCTCACCCGCGTCTTGCCGAGCCCGGTAACGAACGCCGTGATGAAGTCTGCGTACCCAAGCTCGATGAAGGCCTTCAGTGCCATGAAGTCAGTCTTTACCTGGGAGGGCCTAACCGACTGTCGTGTGCCGATGAGGGTGGTCACCGAGGAAAAATTTCTATGGACTTGAGCATAGAGCTCTGTTACATATATGAGGCATTGGCGCTACCAGCGTTTTCGTTGCGCTCGTATGGACATGTGCAATACAGCTTTAGAAACTTCCTTAAGATGTTGCTATTTCTAACCTCCTTTCCTTTGGACTATCTCAGTGGAATTCAAGAGCGCAACAGTCCCGTCTTTTGTATCATTCTCATCGACGCTGGTTGTGATAGAGCGCCTAAGGAAGACAACTCAAGTCCCCTATCCACAAACCTTTTACTTCACCTCTAGAAAACTCAACTAGCAGGGAGGCAGGGAGTGCTATCGAGACACTAAGCACCTTCTATACCATACAGCTCGGTCCACTGGTGGCACTTCCGCACTTCTTCCTCCCCAACAGACGGTTTTGCGTTCAACGCCACCTCGAAAACCTCATGGGCTGACAGTTCAGGCAGTTTCACTTTCTGAGGTGGGACTTGGGAACAAGTCATGGGCGTGGCACCTGGCTCGTGGGGCTGGCAAGGGGTCAACCACTCGAAGTTCCCAGACATGACCTGCTCGACCATCCAGTGTATTAGTCTCAACTCCTCTGTATCCTCGTTCATCAACTTCACACCGGGCTTGGGGCCGCTCACCTTCTTAAAGTGCGTCGCGGTACCAACCTTCTTGACCGGAATCATCAACGCATTCTGAACGAGATTCGCAATATCACTGCCCGAGCACTTCTTAGTAATGCGCGCCATAACCTCGATATCCTGCTCCGAGAACCCCGCAAAGTGCTCGCCGCCGTGGATCCTAAGCAGCTGCCTGCGTGCCGGATCGTCGGGCAGCGGAATATGGATGCGTTTCTGAAACCGCCGACGCACGGCCGGGTCGAGTGCCCACGGCAGGTTTGTGGCGGCTAGCACGAGCACGCCGTCGTTGTCGTTTCCAACGCCGTCAAGCTGGACTAGAAACTCGGTTTTCATGCGTGCCGTGTGCTCGTTGCCGCCGCCGTCGCCGGGACCGCCTTCACGGTTTGAGCAGAGCGCGTCGATCTCGTCGATGAAGATGATGGATGGTTTCTTTTCGCGGGCGAGTTGGAAGAGGCCGCGGACGAGGCTTTTTTAATGATTATGTCGTAATATGTTAGCGACGCTAGGTACCTGACATAAAAACCTTATCTCACATATCCAAGGTAAAAAAGTGTGAGGTTTTCAATGCGGAGAAGAAAGTACCTACCCTTCGCTCTCCCCAAACCACTTGGACATGACGTCGGCCGAGCTGATCCTGAAGAGGGTATGGTCTACCTCGGTAGCCACAGCCTTAGCGAGATAACTTTTGCCGGTTCCCGGCGGGCCGTACATAAGGATGGCCTTGCGGGGCTTCCTCTTGCCCTGGAACATGTGCGGAAACTTGAGAGGGAAGATGATGGCCTCCTGAAGCTCGTTCTTGACAGCCTCGAGGCCGGCCACGTCTCCCCACTTGACGTTTGGCTTCTCGGAGACGATGGAGCTCTGGAGTGAATCTTTGAGTTTCGTGTCCTGGAACTTCTTGGTCATCTTATCCACTTCTGACGATTTAGAAGAGGACTGGGGTTGAAAGAGTTGTGTACGGAAGCCAGCTGGTGCCAAGACGATGGTGCGCAGTTCCAAGCTGTGCGCGCATCGTTTGAAGGGGTTAGAATGGCAAGTCTTACAGAGGTCAAAGTCCCCGCCATTGCACGTCTCGCAGTAGTAGCAGACACTTCCGGGCCACATCTTGTTGGAGCAGCCATCACAGTTTAGGTGGCTAGTGCAAAGCCGTGTTCCGTTGGCGTTATTGACAACGGCATCGACTTTGGGCTCCCCTGGCTTACCGCCACCGCCCTCTCTCTCGAGACTAATGAGCCACATGGCCTGGACAAACTCCTCCTTGTCGAAGCGGCCATTTTGGTCCCTGTCTGCCTTCTCCCAGATCTTGGACAGGGTTTTCTTGTCCAGGCCGCTCTCGGTAAGGAGCGCCGCGGCTTCCACGCCTGTTAGGAACGACCTGCCGCGACAACTCGCGTCAAATTGAGCCTCGAACTTGCGTCTTGTGGCAGCGGGAGGGATAGGGTCCTTCTCTACACTAGGGAAAGTTGTCGGGGCGATACGCGGTGGAAGTGGTGGTGGAGACGGCAGTGAGAAGGCCGAGTATGGCGGCGGTCCGGGTGACGCGTGGAACGAAGAGGGTGCCGTGCTTGTGAGCTTGGGCTTCTCAGTCTTTGGAGGTAGTTGGGTTGGTCCCCCAGTGGCCGCTGGAGATGGAGACGCTTCCTTCCGTCGTAGTGCTGGCAGGAGATGCGGCAGGAGATGCGGCCCCAAATGATTGCCTTTCGCCAGCTCGATGAAGGCATCCGGCGGCAGGGTTCCAGGGGCGCTTGACCCGCCAAATTCGTACGCCATTCCCTGTCCAAAGTAGGGAATCTTTGGGGCCGCTTCGAGAACGTAAGAGCCGCTGTCATAAGGACTGAGCACAGAGTTGTAGGTGAGCGAATGGATGTTCATATCCAAGAACCCGATCCCCGATATCACATGAACCTTCCTAAGTGCCTCTGTCAGCACCGCAGGGAGGCTGCTCCAAATCAGGTCAGTGTTGACATTGATGATAACTATGTCGTCGGCACCGAAAAGAACATGGCGGATCTGGGAGGCCTGCGGGTACCGCACGGTAGGGCTGTCGAAATGCAGAAACTGTCCTGCCAAGGCGTAGAAAGGGTCTGGGAACCGTAGCCGCGCCGAAATCTGCACCATGTAGTCGCTGAATATGACGATCCACGAACCTGAGGGCGCAAAGGCGACGTGCTGGACGTGGACGCCCCATCGCTGCTGTTGACGTTGAGCCACGGCCTGCAGAAGGTCCTGGGCATTGGACATCACTGGGAGTGGGATACAATCAGTCTCTGCAGGTTCGGCTCGGATGAAGTGATAGCAAGGGACCAAGCGTACTATATCCGTCCTTGAGCATGATACAATAGAGGCCAGTAGGACTTGTTGACATCCATCGGATCCTAGATCCAGTCATGGATTTGTCCTGGAACAGGACGCCGATCTCACCCCATGCTGCTGCCAAGGGTCCCGACAGCCCCGACCTGTGCCATCGTCAGCTGTCGATGCCGTATTAGAGATGAAAATGGACCTGTCCTTGCTCACGTCACTGAGAAGTTGTCATTTCCGGCTATCCACGACGTGGGAGATGAGCCGTAGCAGAAGAACATGGTGATGCTATGACGTCTTTACCTTTGTTCTGTTGAGGCTTTCGTCTGGTTGCCGGAGGGAGCCTGCCCATCCAAGTTGGGCTCAACTTCGAACACGCCCAACGACTTTGCGGCCAAAGTTCAATGCAGCACTAGGCCCGGTCTGGAAAAGCTCACGAGTTCCGTGTGGTGGCTCAAGCGCTAGCAGGAGGGCGGAGAAAGACCAATAGGTGCCCTTATCACATCGGCTGATCATCGTTGGGCGCTATCTAGAGATTGCCGCCGACCATGGGTCCTCGGATGAGGATGCGATTCGCAGCCACGACATGCCGCAAGAGCAGGCTCCCTCCAGCTGTCTCGTTTCTGTCTTGGCAGATGCATGAGTGGCGAGAACACGAGGATATCCCGTGAGACGTCCCTGCCTCCTGGCTGCTGCGGACGGCTTGCGACCGGCCACGCTCTCCTCCCTCGGGCATGGGTGTAGCTAAGGGGGGCAGCGAAAGGCCGAGCCCGTTGTTAGTGCAGTTGCCGGCCTTCTACACACGCTGTATATTTCCACTGCTGTCCCCACGCCCGCAAGCACAAAAACTCAACACTTACACGACTCGCACTTCTCGACGCTTGCTACTTGCAATTCGGCTGCAACACCCCTAACGTCATGACAAACATCCTCTTTGATACTATGGCGGCAAACCTGGAGCCCGCTAGTCCCAATCGAGATCACGCGACGGGTTCTCACAGGACGATGCAGTCATGATCTTTAGCGATGACCATGATGATGCGAAGAAACTCTCTGACACAGAAGGAGCTGACCCCGATAGCGAGTCGTTATCGACCCCAAAGCACCAGCAGAGGCTGGGGCGCTCTCCAGAACCACGAGGACATCCATCTTGAAGGTCCCGGCACTACCTCCTATGAAGTGGAGACAGGCCTACGATCCTGAGGTCGCTACGTGCGGCAAGTGTATCCTCGACATCGTGGCCGTCGTTTCATACCGAGGTGGCGGGCAGCTCAGACGTATACCATCCTTCCGAAGGCAGCGAAAGAGAACAAGACGAGGAAGATGATGGTAGCATTCGCCCGCCACTCCGCAAGCGCCGCAAAATGGGCTCCGCCGGTACCAGACCATGACGGGTCCTCGGCCCTTCGTCTTCGCTGGGCCGTAGCGACGCCACAGCAGACTGCGTTGCCAATCTCGAAGAAAGATAGATTGAGATTGCCGTCCTCAGGTGGAGAGGAGTGGACGGTATGGTGACTTTCCGGTTAGAGTGGATTGATGATATGTGGTGTGAGGATCATAGACGCGGAAACCCTGCACAGAAAAACTTGCGAAGTAAGCCACTGCCCAAAAGACGCGGCCCGTCGAAGCGAGAGTCGGCAAGGAGGGTCCTGTTTACACCCGAGGAGAACAGCTTTCTCATCGAGCTGAAAGAGCATGGGCTGAAGTGGGACGAGATTTACCGTAGGCACACAGACAGGCTTCCTTTAATCGTCCCCACGTGTTGCTCATGACTGAAGCTGCTCCCGGGAGGCTTTGGGGGGCCGCCCTGCATAAACTCTCCGTGTCTCCAGATCTAATCCGACAGGTGCTAGGGCTTGCGTGCGGGGTGTGAGGCAGTCTCTGCCGCTCCCCCTCCACGCGGCAGTCCGTGGCCTAAGGCTGGGAGAAGCCCCGCCTGTCGAAAACGGTGACGTGTAGACTAATCTAGTCCCTACCGGGTACCTGTAAGTATCTCGGCCAGGAATCCGGCCCTAGGTAGATAAGTAGGTATCTTAGGGGCCAGAATGGCGCAACCTGGCAGCCTTGCGCTCGTCTGGGCTTTGATCGCCCGGAAATATCCGTCTTACGAGAATCCATGGCAGCGAAAGAGCCTTTCGTGATGCGGTCAGCATGCAAACTCGTCTCATTGGTCTTGCGCGGCGCAGAAGAGGCGGTGGGAGGTGTAACGGAAGGCTGCCTAGTGCCATGTCGAAATGCAATAATAACACCCCCGGTGTTCCTCCAAATCACACAGTTGCAACCCACTTCAGTCCGGCCCCGGACGAAGCTAGGGGTGACCGGGGACCACCACTGTACGCCAAAAGTTAGGCCTCTCCACTTCAATGATACGCTTCTCCTTTTACACTTCAGATAGTTCCTTAATAGGCTCATCCAATCCCAAACCTCTAGAAGAGCCCAAATTGTTGTCGGTATGGGCGCTCCCGTCGACGCGTTGCCGAAGCCACTCGGGGAAGATGCCATCCAGGCATTACTGCGGTCGAAGGGCCTCCCTGAAGCAACATTCATCACCTCCCCTAAGGTGACGGCGCAGTACCACACCATCTACTTCATCACGGTTCCTGCCTCCAAGCCATCAGGCGGCCACCTTCCAAACATCAACCTCGTCCTTGAATGCGAAATATACGTGCCCGAGCCAACAATAAGGCGGCATCCGGCCAAAGATCAGTGGACCAATAAAATACTGTAACATAACACCGAGCCGCACGGCGCTCTGCCCCGCCCCGTCTTGACCGGCCCCATAAGGTGACGAAGTTCACGGCCGAGATGTTCGTCTTTGCAGATGAAAGCGGCACAGACCGAGAGAGACGGTGCGTTGGCGTACGTACGGGGTGGGTGCCGAAGGGTGTGGCTCCGTATATGACGAGCGTATTGACCCTCGGGAAGGATTTCAATCTGCTCCCGGTTATCACGATCGGCGGCCTCTTGGGCCTCATAGTCTATAAGGGCCATATAACGGCGGACTTCTTCCTTGAGTGGATTCTTCCTTGAGTGGATAAAGCTCTTGTTGCCGAATATGAATAGATTCCCCGGCCCGGATGGTATTTTAGTAATGGATAATGCTGGGTGGCATCATGGTGAAGAACCTTTTCCCACGAGACAAAACAAATCCCCCAACGCCAATCAATGCTGCCAACCAAAGTCTCAAGTCAAGACTGATACTCCCTTTGCTTTTCGCCTCTGCCAACTCAACCAGATCGCTCAACTACTTGTCCACCTACTTGGCACTCGTCTTGAGCTAAACATATTTCTCATAGCCGAAAAACAACGGTATTGCCCGTGATATGAATATAACGCCATGTCCTTCGTTCTCTTTGCCGTGTACCCAAGCAATTAAAAGCCCACTACGGAAGCGGTAGGTTGCTCGTGGCCGAAATTACTGCGAGGCGGTTGCGGACATCGGTAAGGCGCATGGGCAGCTCGTTCCGTACGGTGCTAGAGTACACGCCGCTGAGTCTGAAGTAGAAGCGGGGGTAAAACCCGTCCAACAACGTCTTCTCGTCAGAAAAGTACTGATAGTCGCTGGTGTACAGAATCGCCTCACGCATCACTTTCATTAGCTCCTCCTTGTCAATGATAGCCTGTAAATTCATCAAAACCCTGGGCATTGCGGCTTCGGCCACCGCAGACATCCAGTTTTGGTCTTCGCTGCCGTACCAGGTCGCCAGATCGTGTTGGAAGAAGGGCATGGCCCGGTAAATCTCGGCGTCGATCTCTTGCTGAGTAAGCTTCTCCTACGGGGCAAGGAGGAGAAACGGGCGGTGCAGCAGGCGCATCGTCGGGTTGTAGTGACCGGGAGCTTGTTGGGCCGGGTCATAAGCTGCGTCAAATTTCTGTACTACCTGACGCAACGAAACAATGCGCCCGGAGAACTGGAACCACAGTCTATCCTGTGCGGCAAAGCCCAACGCGAGATTCTCCGTCTCCTTCTGCCATGCCGACAGCCGAATGCGCATGAGTGTCTCGAGCCCTAGGTCCAAGTTGTGCTCGTACAGGAATGGGTCGAGGACGAGAACATACTGCGCCGACGCGAAGATGTCCCATGTGCGTTTCCGGAAGGCTTTATGTGCGTTATCGGGTCCTCCGGGCTGGCAGACGGTGTCGACCCACCAGAAACTGCCGCCGCGAGGCCGGATGGGAATGAGCTTTTCGACCAAGCTCTGGATCCGCCGAAATTGGCAAGTAGGGAGGCCGTACTTCTTGGTTGGGCCACTAAGTCCAGCGTTCTCGGTGTGGAGGATGGCGACGTAGGGGATGGTAGGCTTGCTGCTGGAGTCAAAGCTGTATCCCTTGTGTTCCAACCTTGAGCCAGATTGAGGGCTATCCACCCACCGACAGAGGACAAATGATCCCGACTCATTTCTGTTTTCAATTTGAGTCCGTCGAATGGACTGGAATTCACATTGGCACCCTACCATCGTGTGCTTCATGGTTTCGAGGCGGACGGTGTGCCCGGGATGCTCACAGACACCGGACTTGGATCCGTTGTACAGCGAGAGGTGGTATCGGAGAAGGATGCTCTTTGGCAGCTGGACAAGGGCGTAGTCGCTCCAGCCTGCGTACTTGAGGAAGCGGTCGGCGACGGCGCGGTTGGCGTGGTGTGGCCTTGCGTCTTGCGGGGCGACTTCCTCAATGATGGATTCCCGAAGAACCTGACAGCCGAAGAGCACCGCCATAACGTTCCACACCTCAGTCCACCGTTCGGGATTGGCTATCCGCTGTAGTCGGGCCTCCAGTGTGTCGATGGTCTGGTTCAGGAATTCGGCGGCGCGGTCAAGGTGTCTCGCGAGCGATTGGTGGAATTGCTGCTGACGTTCCGGGATGATCGCGGCGACGACTTTCTGTCTATCGGCCAGGAACATGCCGAGAAAGTCGGCCATGAGGTAGACTTTGGTGTTGGCTGGACTTGTTGGGTCGTGATCACAGCGCAGAAAGCAGTTGAACGTCTCGACCGAGATACCCAAACCGCCGAGTGCCGAGTCCAACAGCCCGACCCAGAGCCACGACTGGATGAACGGCGCCGCGTCTTTCAGCGTACGGCTGCTTGCGGCTAGGTCTTTGCTGAGCTTGTCTGGGTCAATGCAGCGTCGGGCTGGATAGTCATCGAAGCCCTTGTTGTCGTAGCGGTTGTTTTCGTCGAGGCACAAGTATGGGATTCGCAAAAGAACATTGCCCCAGGGGCGGTTGGGAAGAGGGATGTGGTCCATATTGTGGATGATAGTGCGGAAATAATATGCAACAAGATCGTGTCGCGCTGGGGCTGATCGCCGTGGGAGGTTGTTGCAATGCGAGAAAAAGATACGATCTGCAAGGCGCTGGGCAGAAGCTGAGCTTGGGGGTTTGGAGGAAGCTGTTGGCGGAAGGTGGGCAAAAAGGAAGGGAAGGAAAGTGCGCTGACAGCCAGTCGGCAGCTTTTATTAGTCCAATCTCCTAGTTCAGAGACGAGAATTCACTATAGCTGAGGGTCTGCACCGGCCAATATGACCTATCATGGGGGACATATGCCGTGTTGGACGTCAAATATGCAAACGGTAGCAGTCCATATGACCACTTCAGTGAATGGTCAGGATTATATACTATAAAGAGCTTGAATTAGCCACCGTATGAAGCTGCCCAAGATTCACTCAATCTACCAGCCTATAGTCTACGCCCATTGCAACGGAAACGTGTTCACGCTGTCTCGCTGGGTGATTGCATAGGACGTCAAATAAAGAGGTGATGCGTCACGATAGGCACTGAATACCGGCAGGGTTTGCGATGGGCACTGTGTCATGTACTGCTATTGGTCGAGGGCTGACGTTTTGTTCTAATTGTACCTCGAGTTGCCCGAAAATGATGCCTCTGGACTGATACGAGGACAATACAATGACAAATTTAACCCTTGGGACCGAAGAATCAGCCACAGCAACCATTTGGGCCTCTAGAGAACAAGAAGTCGCTTTCCTGGCACCGATAAAAGCCCTCATGATACCGTAACCGATAGACGCAACTGATAGGGGTAGGAGTTAAGCGTGTAGCCCCACCGTGCTGAACGACGTGTTGTTTAGACGATAGAGTCGGAGAGGAATGTTCCTATCCGATGCAGCAGAGTGAAGTAAGGTATCTTGTGGTGGTGTGGTGGCATGGAAGCCAATGCCTGCCGCATGGTTCGTTCTAGCTTTTGTCCTTGGTTCCTGGGAGTCGCGCATTGAGGCCCAGCACCCGTCCCTGGTAGCTGAGTTTTCGCACGCTAAACACCTCTTTTCTAATGTCACCCCCAGCTATAAAAACATCACTGCGTTGGCAAAATGGCTCAGATAACCTCCAGCTGACAGATATAATTGACAAGTGACCGCCACACCCGTGTCGCCTGTCCGGGGCTTGGCCATACCCTGGAAAGCCTAAAGGAAAATGGTGCTGCATCAGCCTCGCTAGCCACGCCTTCTGGCACATGTTGCTGCATGTGGGTTTCGGTCAACCGCGAAACTCTGTCATTGCAGCAATTCTCCCAAAACTCGTAAGTTCTAGCGGTCAAACGGTGTTCCCCAAACCTTAACCCCAGAGTCTTTCGTGCTGAAAAGCTTCCGGGTTCGCTTCCAGTCTTCCATGGACTCGTTTTGCTCCCTGTCCCCCATGGTGGGAGATCGTCCAGGTTATGCCCTTTGATTGCAGTTGCAGTTGCGACCGCCTCCCGCTCCAGCATGAACGCAACAGTTTCCGCCATCCTGGGTCTCTCCGGGAGGGAGGCCCGCGAGGTACTTCTTTGTCTTGCCGCCTTCCCAACGTCCAGGCGGAGCATCGACGACGCCCTGGCCTCAATCGGCGCACGAAACAGTACGGTGAGCCACGTTGGTCCCCTTCGAGTTCCGCCGTTACCCATTCCACGTGATTCCTCTTCCTCAAACGGGCTAATGACTCTCTTTTCCTCAGAACCAGAGATTACGACCCGAGACACCTCCCATCAGCGAACCGGAAACACCAGCAACGCTCGCGTCTGCGCCTGCTGCTCGCGCGACACAAGCCGCCGCCGACCCTCCGCCTTCGTACACGAGCCCAGCATCGTTGGGGACACCAAGCAAGAAACTCTTTTCCGCCTTCTCGAGGACGAATTACAGATCGGCGCAACCCACAGGCCTCCTCAGAACCCAGACGGATTCCATCGCCACGAACCGACCGCTCCCCGAGCTTCCATCGCGGGGACAAGACAGACCATTTTCCCTACCGCCCCAGGGCTTAGCGCTTCCCGATCCGTCACCCCGTGGCGGGTTTGCGACACAACAACAGCAGCGAGGGCAACAACCAGAGCGACCACACACCCAGAACGGCCACGGACCCGTGAAGATTTGTCGGCGATGCCACAGACTCTTCCGTCTTGGGGAGGGAAACCCCTGCCTGTTTCACACCGGTAAGCGCATCTTGAGGGCCTCTCTCCAGACGAGCGAGACAGAATAGACGCGACGGAGACAACGTCAAGAACTTGAAGCCGTGTTAGCAAGCAATCCACTAATATAAATATCTCCCAATTAGGCCACAAGGAAACAGTCAAGACGGTCATGAGGCAGCAAGGCCTGAAGTTGAACCATTTGCTACCCTCCAAATCGCCCTCTCCGGCATACCACCCCTGGAGCCTGATATGGACGTGTTGCCTGAACACGGAGTACGGCCCACCTTGTCGGACGGCGCAGGGCCACATGGAATAAGAAGGAAGAACGGTGGGTTCGAGACATTATATGCGAGAGTGTGGGAACCCTGAGCTCGGAATACAAAGGAAGGTCCCAGGGGTTCGGGGGGTGCTGGTCCAGTGATGCAGTCGCAACACATAATTAGACTGTTGCTACTCGAGCGAGGGTACGTCGAGAGAAGCGAGAAAAACGACAAAGCAAGCGGGGCACGGCTCAGAAGGCAAGATTAAAAGTCCGAGTCAACCGGACGCGGAACTCGAAGGGCCCGTGTTCGGGATGGCACATTCAAAATTTGTGGCGCTAAGAGGGAGGAGGGGTGGAAAAGCAACAGATCTCTGCATGTAAACCTATGTACGGTGACTTGGGCGTCCAGATGGTTGAAAAGAGGCGATTCACTGTTTTAGATAATTTGATTCAAGGGCTAGGCAGATACCTAGTTGGCGTTTTCAATACAAGAGTCAGTCCTCAAGTTTTCCCCAATCATACTGCCTGTTATTACCCCTGTCATCGTGCCTTTAGAAGTGCCATCCCTGTCACCCCCTATCATCCCCTGTCGCCCCTATTACCCCTATTACCGCTGCAGCCCCTATTCCCCGCATATGCTTGTCTTTTCCATGCCATGACCTTTTCTATGCCGTGACACCGTGAAGTAAATTCAAACTAACCCTATGGCCATCTCCCATTGCCGCCGCCGGTACTACCGGTATCCTCCGAGTTCCGGCTCATTCTGCATATTTTCTTCGGTAGCCTGCTCTCTTAGTTTCAATCTCGTCCCTTGTCCTCAAGCTACTAGTATTTACAGCTGGGCAAAGCATGAGAACAATGGGTTAGGTAGTCGTCTTCGACAAGGAGGGGCGCCACCAGATCATCATGGTCGTAATCCCACAAGGTGAACTGGCAGTGTCACTGCTAGTTAAGGAGAAACGGGTATTTCTCATCGCATTTTCCATTGCTTCTAGCTATGATTTAGCTGGTCAATGTCTTGTAAACGGCGGCGCAAGCCTTTCTGTTGGTTCCACAGATGAATAGCATCGTCCGGTTGACGAGCTTTCTCAAAACATCCCCAAGACGTTGAGTGTGGCGTGCCTTCAGCTCACATCCGTGTTCGAACGTGAAGATGGCTCGGCTGACTGTACGTCGGCCACGTCCCATGTCTGTGTATTAAAATTTTCGTTCCATGCTAGGTGCGCTGTCGCTTCTTGTTGGGAGCTGTGCCTGACCGTGATCCTTAAGAAGGAATTGCTCCTTGCGAACAGAGGCCATCGTGTTCGGTCCGGCCTGACCGCGGCTTGATGGTTGATTTGCTTGCTGTACCGGTTGTAGCCCGTAGATGGGAGCAAGGAAGTGCATAGAGAGCGCTCCAGGTCCTAAAGCTTAGAATTTTTATCTTTGGGCAGTAAGGTAGGCGGCATTTCCTAAGCAGAATTCAAATGTCCCTGCTGAAAGCATCTGATCTACACAGATCGTCGATCAGCATGAAACTAAAACCAAAGTCACTCCTATTTCTCCATAATATAGCAGGTGTCGGGAGCAATTATGAGCAGAGCTGGCAGCAATTTATAGAGCTACCTAGTTGAAGAGGGTTGCTGACTGTGGGAGAGGCGACGGCAAACGGTAGTACTATAGTCCCGGTTGTGGCTTTTCTCTTCAATCCCCTCCCTTTTGGCCTTCTTGCCTTTTCTCTTCGATGTCGTCCTTCTCCTTCTTCCCCTTTTTCTCGACCCTTTTGCTTCTTGTGTTTATCGGCCTTCTACTTTTAAATCTCTACGTAATTACCGTCCTTCTCCGAGGTCTTCTTGATCTTGTCTTCCATTTCGTCGTCTTCAACTTTGTTGCTTTGGTCTCGTAGAGGTTCTAAGTCAGGAAAAGTCGATATGATGATATCTTATTAGCCTGCTTCCCAGGGCTCCAGAGATCTTTCATATTGCACTCAAGGCGGTTGAGGCTTTCAGGTTCTGGCTCGGGTTTGGCATTAGGTCGTTGCTTCAGAGCCTATGTCGACTTTTCCTCGTCCAGGCCCTTGTGGGTCAAAGTCGAATGGGGAGTTTGGCAAACGCCGCAGGACGCGGTAACTATATTTTCCCAATATCATAAAACGGGGAAGTGTGCTCAAGCCGTTAAAAACCTATCCAAAGGACGATATGAGTTGGAATGGCCTGCGAACCGTCGAAGTTAACGATGGCCCTATTGGGTCATATTCCCTGGACGGTGGTGTGAGCGGCGAATTCAAAGTTAAGCGCAGAGGAAAGGCAAATACGTGTAAACAAAAGCAGGCAATATTTCCAGGAAAACGTGGAAATATAAAAGCGTCAGTAGAACTCCTTTGGTGCAAGATCGCGTGTCCTATGTACAGTAGCAAAATGGTACAGATCGAATCATCGACAGCGACCCATCGGAAATCCGGATATGGGAGAAGGCCTAAGAAACACCATGAGATATCTCTCATCTGGCCAAGACAGAAATGGCCGAAAGAAATACCATCCTCGGCCCAGTCCATCTCGTCCCCAGTTCACATATCAATATCCCCAAAATAAACATACAATAGTGGTACAATATAATTAATACAAAACCAAGAAATATTTATCATCCTTTTTCGTCTATTCCCGCCGAGGGCTGCGAGGACGCGATCTCGACCTACGACGTGAACTTGGAAGAGGAGGACTTTGTGGGAGATCTGCTCCCCCTAAGAGGGGGTAACATCTTGTCGAACGGCGCGTGCGCCGCCAGCACCATCAGCAGCATCTTGACCGTGATGGCCCCTGCCACACACTCCATTCATTATTTTTGTGGTGGCAGAAAACCCGAATAGAGATCATGGCTGCAAATAAACGCTGGATGCTTGAAGCTGTGCAGCCAAATGCATTCGCCCGTTGTTCATGGGGGTTATGCAAAAAGCCGGGACTGCTGGATGGTCGGACGGGCGTCCTTTTGGCGCCGCAACTATTGTCGCCAGCAAACGCGAAATTTTGGCCTTGAAGTTCATGTGAAGATCATGAAGCTGATGGTTGTGTCTAAGCCAAGGATACACGAGGGCCAAGGGGCATCTGGTCGCCCTCGGGAAACTCGATCATGACAATGAGTTCGAGAAAGATCTGCGCCGTGTCGGTCACGCAGCCGGACGAGGATGGCGCCGTGCCGCCACCTCCATGCGGGCCATATTTTCGCTGGTGGGCGTCGAGTGTCATTCTGGCTCGGCTCGGGACGGTCGAGCAAGCTAAGGAGGTATTGCTGAGTATTCGAATGAAGAGCGACATGGTATCTCGCCGATGACGAGGTGACCGGCTCCGGGATGCACCACATTGTCCACTGAACTTGAGGAGGTTCAGTGGACGACGAAATGAGCCCAATTTAAATCCATTGACGAGGAGCAATTCGAGGGTAAGTCTGGTATTAGCAGCCGGGATGTCGGTAGTCTCCTCTACTACCTCCGCCACCTCCGCGACTAGTACCAACTGGTGCAGGGAAAAACCAGCCATCTTGCTGTCGAGAAAAGTATCCTTCGCTTCGGCCAGGGGCTCCAGGGTGGAACCACAGTTTTCACGGTCGCCCGATGACGGCACTACTCTTGGCGGTCTTGAATATAACCTTGAAGTCGCGGGGACAAGTGCTGTGCTGTTCAGTTTCTCGGCAGCATATCTTCTCCGTGCCGGGGAGCCTCTTGATCGAAGCCGGCCTGGAAATTGCATATCTTCTTGTTGTTGCCGTAGGAAAAGACCGGTTTAACTATCCAATTTTCCTCTCCAAATACTCGCGCGTGGGGTACAAGACTGACAACAACATGTCCTTGCAGAACCGACAGTATTTATTCCAAGTTTGAATCTTGTTCCAAGTCTGAATGAGCTTGCCTTGCGACTCACTTCGTTGACCTCTCCGTCAACGTCATGCTCAGGAGTTGGGCGCATTACGAGAGACTGAAGGTCGATCGTAATCGTTGTCGATGTCATCATCGTCGTCAATCCAGGCCGAAGATTTCCGCTTCTGCTGGACAGCGATGGCGCAGCGGCATCGGACGACGAGCTGGGACCCTTGTGATATCTGGTCGTCGACTCTTTCTGCCGACTGCAATTCCTTTACTAATGCATGGAATCGAGAACCTCCTGCTCGAGGTGGCGCCAATGATATCGACTGTCGGTAGAGCATTGCTGGCATCTCTGCGGAGGGTCTACGGCAACGGGACTTTGGGGGGCAGATGCGCAGGAAATGAATCGTGACATCGCTGAGTTCGTCATCGACCTCAAGCCAAAGACTTCCGCCTTTTTCTGTTGGGGTTGGATGGCCCAGCCGCATTTGGCAATCAGAAGGCGCTCTTAACATGGCCTCTCAGCCCTGAATCGGACTTGCGGATGCTCTTCAGCAGTGGTACTGGGGGAGGGTCCTCTTGTTCAAGGAGAGGTCATAGATAGCCTATATCTTCATCTGGCCTGGCGAGATGGGGACCCCAAGCCTTTTGTGTGCTGCCGCGGGGAAATGCAAGGCGCTCAGGAGGCTGGGCTATTCGCAAGGCTGACTGCGGCCACTGTTGGCAGATGTTCCTCCGGGAGGGCTGGTAGGCGAACACGGCCAAGTCAGACTGTGACAAGGTGAACGCCTGGTTTGGAAGGTCGGAATGAAGTGGAGTTGGGAGAGGCTCGGTCATGGCAGTGGACTTTGCGCGCGCTGTTTGGAAGAACGTAATTAGTGGCTGAACACTCAGATAATTGGTTCGTGTAACTCGTATAACTCACCTTAGCAAGCTCATAGTCTGAAAGAGCCAAAGTCGATCAAGCCTTGAACTCGGTTATCTCAAACGGTCCGAGAAAGTTGAACACGCATGGCGACCAGGGCGACGACCAGTCTTGGGTGGTTGAGAAGGCCGGTCGAGCCAGGGCAGAGGTGCTCGAATCCCATAAAGCATTCGTTTGTGTCCACCATAACCTCCTGAAGCTTAATGATGTTCTTGTCACTGCCTTCAAGTGCCGATATGCACGGCTTGCAGTCCCAAACTCTCTTGCGCCTCCGGTTACAAAAACAAAGAGGTGGCGACTCTGGTCCACGTTGATCTGGGTTTTGTTCGAGCCTCGTGCTCCTTCAAGGGACAGCTCCCTCTCCTGTTTTTCCGTGCGCCATCGTTGGAACGGCGACATTAGAATGTCGCCATGGTAAAGGGTCCGGCCACCTACCCCGGCGGCCCCAAGCGGATCTTGACGATCTTCTGGCGGCCACCAAACAGGTTGTTGCCCTTTTTAGGCTTGGCCCGGCCCATGACGGTGACTTTGGCGAGACCCGGACCAGCAGGCCCTCGGGCCAAGGGCCATTCAGTCTTTTCGGCAATAACGTGGAAAATCTGTGGCGAACTTGCTCGTTCGCATGGCTTGCGTCCAACACGTTGGGTCAATCAGAGGCGGGCAACGCGTACTTCTCCGTTGACAAGGCCAGCTAATTACCAGTCGTAGCTCGTCTTGGGTGAGCTAAGCCAGCGAGCTGGAAGGGAACAAGGTGTAAGTGCAATGCCAGGGAAGAAGAGCAGCACTCGCAGCATCAGGATTGTTCAGCAAGTGAGGCTCGTTAGTAGAGCGCGGGGTAATTATCACGCGTACCAGGATGGACCGTTGCCTTCATTGTGAAACTCTGAAAATGGGGACACACAACGGTCGCAGGGTGATGCTGGGAGAATCCCGCCCACCGATCGTGGTGTTGGTGGTGAGGAAGCAAAGGGATCTTGAAGGGTGGGGTGCCAAGAGGGCCGACAAGGACACTTGGTGCGAGGAGGGGTAAGGGAACCGACCCTGTCGAAGATTCTCGAGAATTTCGAGGACCAAGTTCTGGGGCACTGGTGACTGAGCTAGAACCGTGCGTCTTGCAAAAGGTCGAAGTCGAGTTTAATGACCTCTTTGTGGCTCATTGCCACTTCCGCCCGGAGGAAGACGAGGTCCAACGTCAACGCCGTCGCGGAGAAAGAAAGAGAAACTGAAGCTGGTAGTTGGCTCAAATTCCGAATTGTGGCATGTCTTGTTGATAGGAAGGCCAGGAGTGGGGGGAAGGAAAACCAGCTTATTAACCCTAGGCTATGTCGACGTAACCCTAACCTTGTCTGCGTGTGGGAATGTTTGGATATCCCCACCTAGACAGAAATATATCGCGCTCAACCCCCAGGGTTTTAGTTCAGCATGGGTGGAAAAAAGTTGAACATGGGTAGAACGATTCTACCCATGTTGAGCTTTTTGAGGGTTAGGGTTTTTCTACCCATGTTGAACTATGACCTCCCATCCCTCGTTTGACAGTCCCCACAGAGCTGGATCGTCGTTGGCCACCATTGTGACCAACTTCCCTCGGGCCTCTTCTGTTGCCGCATGCTCCCACAGTGCTGCCACCTGGATCGCGATGACTCCTATCGAAGCAATTTTGTTGCCGTTCATTACAAAGCACTCCTGCCGTACGGAAACAGGGGTCATTGGTTAGCAAGTAATTCAAATGCGTTGCCGGGTGGGGGAGAGTCATTAGGAGTTGAGGTAGTATTTACCTTTTCCGTGAGCTCCTCTGGCTTCTTCAGTACCAGAGGGGGATTCTTGGTAATGATTGCGTGGCCGATCCTGAAAAGATAACCAACATTTGGTAGCCAACGCGGCGTCACAAATCGCTTTGTTCTGCAAAGCGAAGTTGATCAGCTTCCGCGTGTCGGCTGAAGTGCTGTCTTCCATTCTCAGCGTGAACAGCTCTGTGCGGCCGACTCTGGCGGTACATGGCTCGCAAACGTCTTTCCACAACACATACACTGGTCACAGCGGGGGTTGGTTGGCAAGTTCTGGGAGCAGTTCATATTGAGGAAGAAGCCTCCCACAGAGGGAGTGGTAACATTGGCACACACTTGAGCAAACCTAGCCAGATCACAAGAAACAATTGCATCACATTCAATTCCACCAAGAACTCATGGTACAGTTCATCTCGCATAGTGCCTCGCCGTCGTGAACGACATACCTGTACGCAGTACGTTTGTAGTGCGAGCAGGAGTACTTGGGTACTTATCGAGGAGAGGACATTCCGAGGTAGATCATGCCCTAGCATACCACCGGTCTTCCTTCCCGAGCTTTCGCAGCTTCCCTGCTGTACCACACCACATCATCAAGTGCACTTCTAGAAGTCACAGGCATTGCTCTGACAGAATAAGATCACACAGGCAAAACCAGAGGGAGCTAGCTTCCCAACTTTGTGTGGATTTAGCTGCCGTCGCTACCTGGTG
The DNA here is from genome assembly GCA_027569635.1 of Lasiosphaeriaceae sp. G1095. NCBI lineage: Eukaryota > Fungi > Ascomycota > Sordariomycetes > Sordariales > Lasiosphaeriaceae > Lasiosphaeriaceae sp. G1095. The sequence continues at coordinate 54,597 of JAPDFK010000139.1, forward strand.
AATTTCGACCGCGTTTCCTTGCCGTCTCGTAGCCTCCACGTGCCACGCTTTTCATATGGGGAGCACGACATCGTGCTTCAAGGTCAAAGCTGGGAATGGGGGACAGGTGCGACTACAGGAAGCGTCCGGGACTTCCACTCTCTCGGTTCCAGTCTTCCTGGCCTCACTGTGCTCTTTCAGACTGCCTCGCCTCTCATTCGGCAGACCACCGATACGATCAGGGCGAGAAAGGAATGATCTCTCAAAAATCCCGCATCATCCCATCTCGCGAGTCCTTGGAAACAAGACAAGAGTCCCACTTGATTTGGGGTGCCACCGATGTTAGCGTCGATCCGTAGAGTGGAAGGGAAGACATCAGATGCACCTTGAACTGCTCTTTCCTCCTGGCAGCTATGTAACGACGCGGGGCCATTTCTCTGCAGTCCTGCCGTGTTACCAAATTCCATCTCTCTCCTCGACTTCCTCTCATCAACCATCACTTCAACACCGCGATTTCAGACGGCGCTTCAATCGCCACTCATTTTTGGCAGTCGTGTCACGGCCTGAGAGCGTTTCCCCGCTGCCATGTTGTGTTTGCCAGCCTCTTTCTCCACGCCTTCCTCCCATCAAACTCGAGAGTTCAGATGCCCCGTCGTGTGCTCTTTCCTCGTCATGGGTGCAACACAGCTTCAGCAGGCCTCCCTGCTGCCCTGGAGTGTTTGCATATTTCTCTCCCAGGCCTTTTCCTTTCGACCTCATCCTGTTAACCTTCGCCCGTGAGCTCGAACCTGTCCGCCTCGGCCCGCCAGCCTCCTCTGCAAACCTGGGAACCCTGCTTTGCGCAGCTCCAATGATCTTCCATTTCCCTAGATCGCCATCATTATCATCCTTGCGAATTCCTTCTAGCATACCTAGACAGCAGTCTCAGCGAGAGAGCAGCCTCAACTTACCGACAGTCTCTCTTTACCAGCAGCCTCTCTTTGCCCACAGTCTCCTCTTGCCAGCAGTGTCATCTTTCCAGCAGTCTCGAATGCCAACATGGGTCAGCTTCGCGTGTTCCTCGTCCAGACTGCGCAGGGCTTGAACCCCTCTTCCGGAGGATTCAAGGCAAATGTGAACCTGCTGCGACAGCTTTCGAGTGTCGGCCACCAGGGGGCCCAAATCTGCTGCGGGCCAGAGGAGGAAGTCTATACATTTGCCGAGCGAGCCAGGGCCATGGGTATTGAGCCCAACCTCGTGTTGTCGACGCTGCACCTCGAGGATTCCAAGGGGGTCAAGCACATCCTTGCCGTCAAGTCGTTCACTGATGAGTACGGAATCCGGAACATTGTGATCGACAAGGTCCCATGGAACACCGCCTATCCCATCACGGAGTTTTGGGCGGACACTCAGGCGTACCTCAATGTAAGTAACTCAATTCTCTTGCTTGTGTGCCACTTCTCTTGCCTGCCTGGCCTTTTTTGCCTGTGTGGCCGTTTCTTGCTTGCGTGATACTCTTTGATTAAAGGCGTTGCCAAATGCTAATGTCAGGTTAGGGAAAGCAGTTCGGTGCGCGCCTGGAGTCGGTCATACGCATGTTCTCTGATGAGATTACCCGTTTCCGTCCAACCCATGTTGTCTTCAATGATCCCCTTACGCTTCGGCTCAGCCTCAACCATCCCTTGTGCCCAACGTTCAGGCGTGTCGCCATTGTCCATTCAGCCGAGCAGCTCCCATTCGGGCCCTACAGTGCTAGTGTACCTGGGCATTGTCTCTCGCCAGCCGCCGAGGACAAATTGCTCAGGGGTGTCGATGGGATCTGGGCCGTGTCTGAGGCTCTGCGACAGTATGCCTTGCAGCATGGAGGCCTCGACACCAAGTTTCTTGTGCATACCAACAAGACTTACCTCGATGCTATCACTGGCAACATGCCTCTCTGCCGCTTGAATACACATAAGTCGGAGGTCGGAATGGTCAATCCATGCCCACAAAAGGGGTTGCTGATCCTGTTCGAGGTTGCCAAGAGGCTGCCACACGTGTCCTTCATCGTCTGGAAGAGCTGGGGCTCCAAGGGACCACACCTGGAGAAGTTGGAGGCACTCCCCAACGTCAAGTCAGTGGGATTTTTCCTCATCGAACACACCTTATTTTTTCTACACGCCCATTTATATATCTTTGTCTTGCACGCTTTTTTCCTTTTTTACCCCCTTTTCATTCTCTGTTTTTGACATCTTGCTAACCTTCGCCAACGCAGGGTGGAGCCAACCACACGAAACACGGACGAGATTTGGGACAGGATTCGAATCCTGATCGCTCCCTCAGTTTGGTTTGAGGCTTGGGGAGTTGTCGTTACAGAAGCGCAGCTCCGCGGTATCCCAGTCGTTGCTTCGGACGCCGGTGGACTGCCCGAGGCGAAGATTGGCCTTCCGTACTGCATCCCAGTCCACATGGTGACTGGTGAGCGGGACGAGAATGGCGATTACGTTGTACCGGAGCAAGATATCCGCCCTTGGGTGATGGCCTTGGAGAAGTTGGTGATGGATGATGGCGAGTACGAGGCGTTGGCACGACTCACTGGGGAGACGGCACGCGCCTGGTTGCTCAACTTGGACAGTCGGGCCCATGAGAAATGGCTCAAAAAGATGCTCTAATTGGTCAGTGTTGTTTAAATAGGCATAGGTGAGTATTGGATTCGTGTTTGATTATATTACCTGTCCTCCGGCAACTTTTCTTCACTCGTGATGTCTATAAAACATAAACTTTATCTACACTTTCCAGCATTTTAATGCTTAGAAAAGTATATTAATAAGAGTATAAAGAGGTGAAATATTGGCTTGATAACGCAGCCGATGTTCTTGAAGTGCCCACGAGTCTGCTGCTTAATGCGTATGGTCCGCCCAATGCACTCTTGGGCCTCCGCGATCATTTCTGACCCCTCCACATTATGCAGTAACGCAACTACCTCCGTTTCCAGAGCTAGCCGTGTGTTCACCAACGCACAAGATTACTTCCCAAACGTCTTCTGTGTCCCGTCTTTATTGCATGCACGCATGAGAAATTGAGATCGTGTCCCCCCTTTATAACTCGATTTTAGTTTCAGTTCAACGGTTGGTGGCGTTTTCGTCTGACAGTTGTTAGCCTGAGAGAGACGAAACTCTGGTAGTTTTTCATGCCTGTTTGCTGATACTCGAGCAGCCGTTGATGGAAGCCCGAGTGTTTTGTTTTGGGGTTCTCGAAATGGAAGAATGTCTGGTCGTATTTGGGGGACATGGAGGTGTAATAAGGTCGGTAGGCTTGTTCGCATGTGTGAAGAGGTAATTGTTTCGTTTCTTCTCTCTCCCCCGCTGTCTCTCTCCCCCGCTGTCTCTCTCCCCCGCTGTCTCTCTTTTCCTCTTTTTCTTATTTCTTTTTAGCGTTCTGCGTTGATTTATTTCCTGTTTTCTCTTTTTCTTACTGCACTGCCAATGGCGGTTGTAAAATGACAGTCACGGTTAACCCGTTAATTTACATTTTGGCACTCATTCCTGGCCTCTTGTCGATAATTAAGCTTACCAACCCGTTGGTTTTGCTCACTCAGAGTCACGCGGCGCTGTCCCTGAAATCCCAAATCAAGAAGTGGGACCCTTGGTCTGTCAACTGATTGCAAGCAATCGCGAAAAACAATCGCGATTTAGGCCCACTACATCTATTCGAAGAGAGGTAGAATGGAATGTTGAAGCCGCGTCTCTCACTGCATCGATAAAGGACGGTCACGCACCGAGAATGAAGAAATCTTGTTCTGTCATGTTGTCAGTCTTTTCGAAATCCAAGCGTCATGTCGGGTTTGCTCTCTCCTTAAACCCCACCCTTCTTAACATGACAAATTCCCCACTGTCACAGCCAGTACTGCCCTCTGTCGGCTCTGATCGGCAAAAAATTGCCCAACTAGGTGAAGCAAAGCCAATGAAAGCTTGTTGTGAGTGGAAAGCAACAACAACCAAGCAAGGAGCCCACGCCATGCTTCAGCCGCAGCCAACCGAGCCGAAGGGCGGGAATATAACCCAAGCCCAGTGGTCCACCATTCACCGGAGAAGGTCGACCCAAACGAATTCATATCTTGCCTTTTACCAGATGTGACCGTGAGTCGGCCTAAGAAAACTCCGCTATTATTTGGAACCAACCTTCGAATCCGATTCGAACCATTCTTTTTTGCCTTCTCTTTTTCTTTTCTCCTCTTCCTTTGTTTGCACAAATTGTTGTTTCCCTTTTTACATAATTCCATTATCAGTCCTTTTTAGTTTTTTTATTTTTTTTTACACCAACGGCTTTTGTTTAGGTAAAATGCATGGAAATATCGATAACTGAACACTGACTTAGACGCAAGCACCGGTGAACAGATATACCCGGCCGTGGGCGGCTTTACATCAACTTCCAGGAAATCTAAGCATTGAGCTCAAGGAAAGGTAGCAACCTGAAGTACTTCACATTGTACCCCGGCATTCATACCAGCCATTTTCTGCCTCATTGTTCATTGTCACCGTATCGGTTTTGTCATGATATATGCCACTGACAACGACACCAGAGCCCACACATGATTTCGACAACACAAGGTTTCAGATGGCCGACAAATAAGTCAAGAATGGTGCGAGGATTGTTGATCAAGCAGCCAATGTATGGGGACTGTACATTAAACCCCAGAAATGCAACCCCCGTCCCAAGTTATCCCTTGTCCCTTCGTGTTGACCTCCTCTTGCCACGCCGCCAAGTTGCCGAAGACCCTTTCCTGGCATCCTTCTCTTTCCTGACAGGCCATGCTGTATCCCTAGCATTGTCCTCCTCTTGCCGCACAACCAAGTGCTCATGAACCGTAGTATCCGCCTCCTTGCCAGCACCGAGTCATGGCGGGGTAGTCCGTCGAGACTGTGTATTGCGTTTGCCTGTTCGGACAACCATCAGTTAGCGAACAGCCCAAAACTGGAAATAGCGCAGGGAGGAAGAAATCACATACCCAACCCAGACCGTCGCAAACGTGTAGTAAGTGACGTAGCTGACCTCGTAGTCCGTGTGTGGTGGGCCCTGGTAGTAGAGCGTGACAGTGTCCTCGGCGTCGCAAACCGTTTGCGCAGGTGGCGTGCTGTGTTCATCCCTGTTAGCTGCGGAAGTTCTTCTTTCTGCACCAGGGTCCCTGAACTTACAAGGTCATTGTTGTTGTATAGTGATCTAGAACACCACTCTGTCAGCATTTGCGGGACCTGTCTCGGCGGGGGAGATACGTACTCGTCTCCGTGACAGTCTCTCCTTCCACCATTTCTACGACGGTACTTGTGGCTGTGTAAGTCGTTTCGGTCACCGTGCTGGTGTAATCTGCCATCTTGGCCACACCACGGCGGGCTGAAGTTGAGGTGTTAGCAGACTGCGTTGCAAATGTAGAGTAGAGTGGACTGACCAACCGCCTCCGAGACAACCGCCGCATTGGGACCTTCGGTAATCTCCGCTGGAGGTCGTCCGCGAGTGGTGGGCTGCGTACCGCCACCGCCTCCACCACCCGCTCGGGTGGTAGGTTGTTGAGCTCCGCCGCCACCCGCTCGTGTTGTTGGTTGTTGTGCGCCTCCGCCGCCTCCAGCTGCCCGAGTGGTAGGTTGTTGCGCTCCACCACCACCACCACCACCACCAACACCACCACCGGCTCGGGTTGTCGGCTGTTGTGCGCCTCCACCACCACCACCACCAATACCACCACCGGCTCGGGTTGTCGGCTGTTGTGCGCCTCCACCCCCAGTCTGGCGTGTTGTTGGCAGTTGTCTCGTTGTCGGCTCTTGTCTCGTTGTTGGCTGCTGGCCACCGCCACCGCCGCCTCCGCCCCTGATTGTTGTGGTGAAGATCCCTGGTGTCGTAATTCGCGTGGTCGGTTGCTGCCTTGTGGTAGGTTCCTGGCGGGTAGTTGGTTGTTGCCTCGTTGGCTCCTGTTGCGTAGTCGGCTGCTGTCCTCCCCCGCCGCCGCCACCGCCGCCGCCACCCCGGATAGTGGTTGTGAAGATTCCTGGAGTCGTTATTCTCGTGGTCGGTTGCTGCCGGGTGGTTGGTTCTTGGCGGGTTGTGGGTTCCTGACGAGTAGTTGGCTGCTGGCCACCGCCACCACCACCACCGCCTCTTATGGTTGTCGTGACAATTCCTGGGGTTGTTACCCGAGTCGTCGGCTGTTGTCGGGTTGTTGGTTCTTGTCGGGTTGTTGGTTCTTGTCGGGTTGTTGGCTCTTGTCGGGTAGTTGGTTGCTGACCCCCGCCACCTCCACCCCTAATAGTTGTCGTGACAATCCCTGGGGTGGTGATCGGCCTTGTCGTCGGCTGTTGTCCTCCGCCGCCGCCTTGCCGGGAAGTGGTGGGTTGCTGGCCGCCGCCGCCTCCACTGCCGCCGCCTCGAATGGTTGTGGTAGAGATTCCAGGTGTTTGCTGAGACGTCCTTGTCGTGATGATAGAAAAGCTTGGCGTTTGCGGCCTGCTTGTCAAGGTCCTCCTCGATGTGACCGTCGTGATGCCTGGTGTATCTGTCGGCGGCCTTCCCGTCGTGATCCGCGTTGTTACCTGAGCAGGCGTGCTGGTTGACCGCCTCCGAGTGATAGTGGTGATTCCCGGCGTCGGCGTGTCGGTAGTGACACCTGGTGGCCGTCGGGTTGTTATCGATGTCGTGACCACAGGTGGCCTGGGCGTCGAAGATCGAGTGGCGGTTGGGTATGTGTTGCGACGGGTTGTCGTTGGTATGTCTGTGGTAGTCGGAACGCGTGTCCATGTCCAACTGCCGCTTGAATACCAAGGTCGGCAGCTCGTGGTGCAATACGACGGGCGCGTCGTCCCAGTGGGTGGCGGCGGCTGGTCTTGCGTTGGCTCCGGCCAGTGGCAGTAGCCGTACTGCGTAATGGTTGACACATAGTACTGCGTCACGGCCCCGAGTGTTGACCATCGCGAGACAGTGTTCACATATTTTGTGGTTGGCCCCGGGATGTAGTAGACTATAGTGTCAGTTGGCAGATAGCAATCTGACGTGATGATATCCGGGTCTAGATATTGTGTCGCAATATCCTCGACCCAGTCGGTGGTAGCTACGATATTTTAGTTCACTTTTCTCCCGTTGAAATCTGGGTGGCAGGTGGCTCACTTGTTGCGGGGAGGGTGCTCGTAACTCCGACGAATTCAGTGGGGGTGACCTTGTGCAACGTCAGCTTTGGTCCCAGGCCAGGACTCTGACTTGGTGGAGCTTACCGTCACAACAACCGTGTTGGCAGCGCCTCCTAGTGTCAGATTGAACTGTCTCTGGACAGTAAAGTCGTAGTTTGGCGCCTGCACGACGATGGTCCATTGTCCAGACTTCATTTCCGAGTAGCGTACGCCGCTGATTCCAGTCAGCTGTCCAGTTCCAACTTCGGACCCCTAGCATGTCGACTTACCATTCCGATGGCTGCTCGTTTCCATCTGGCTGAGACTCGATGGGAGAACACAAGTACCCCAATCCATCAGGAGCAATTAGAATTGGCGTGATTATGGAGTCGAAGCATCCTTTCAGCCAGTCAGTGATATTACCGAAATGGGAATAGGTCGGAAGAGGGCCATACCTTTGAACACCGATGTAAAGGTGAAGTTGTGGTCAGAGGTACCATCGATGAGGTAAGAACCACCATTGGTGTAATCAAGCCCGGAGCAGCTGCATGGCTCGGGGCTGCCCTGAGGAACTTCCCCGTTTACCTCTTGTGCGTACACGCCACAGTCGAGAAACTGGAGAGCCAGGAGCAATGCCCAGAGGGCGTTAATAATTGTCTGCATGATTCTGGCTTTTATCTCCAGAAACCGACCCAAGGAAGCAAAGCCGGACGGACGAGTCACGAAATAGCGATGGCGTGGAGGTGGACAGAGTCCGGGGAATGGCAACCCATATAAGCAGCCTGCACCTGCACAACGGGCCGCCCACAATCACTCTCCCATATAATTACCAATAATAGCCATTGTTTTTCTTTTACAGCAGAATCCCGCCTTAGCTTTCCAAAGACCGGGTCATGGGACTGGATAAGACCCTGGACGGGTTAGACTGGCGCGGGGAGAATCTGTTGTGAACGGTCTGATATGATGGCGTCGAATTCAGCCGGTCCGAATGGAGGTGGTATAGGCCGTCTGGGTAGATCATAGAGCCGAGGAGGCCAAAATCTCAGAAGTCCTGGTGTAGGTTGACTTGCTCGACGTCAGAGTTGCTCGGAGTTCCGACAAAAAAAACTGATTAAAAAGATGCTTGGCACCATCAGGGTTGCCAGGTTGCCACATGGTCTTCTGAGCTTTGACTCGTCGTCTCTGGTGTGCTTCCTAGGGGCGAAGACATCATGTGCAGCGAGGAAGGTTATTGTTATGGAGGTTTGATCTATATATAGACTTGATTAACATATTTCCCGGGGTTATATGGGGAGAGAATATGCGGAGGTGGGAAGACGGTGTGGTGACACGGCAAGGAGTTCAAGTCAGCATTAGCCGCATTCGCCAATAAAGCCTTCCGAATTATGAAAGTTGATTGCCTCGATGCATTTTGCCTATACTCTTGATGAGGGTCCCAACCCACCGCCTGCAGGCAACACGGTGAAATATGGATTATGGATCCAGGGTCTTTTGGCAGCGGGGAGTTAGACTAAAGGTCGGGTCGTGTAAGGGGCAAAGTTTCCGAGCCGAGGGGTGTTGAACAACATCAAGTCCGCCTGAATAGCGCAGACAAGACACGGGAAGCCACTCCCTGTCAGAAAACAACCCTTGTACCCAATGAATTCTGCGCTGGTGAATAGGTATTCTCCTTTTATCGCACAAGGAAAGGCCAGAAACCCTAGAAACATCCTCCGCTTCTTCGGCCTTCGCGCTGTTCTTTCTGGTTTTGTCGGTTACATGCCTTAACTATCGCGGCAGGATCAAATTTGCGCAGAAGCTCTCCGACAAGGGTTTCAGGTCCTGACCGTCAGACGAAGAATGAACGGAGTTGGTCCAGTTTGGCACATAAGACCGGGCCACCTTTCTCCACAGCCGTTCCAAAGGGTGAACGTCCCGCTCCAATGCAACATAAGCATCATTTCCCGCCCCTTCCACCTTCACCGGCCCGGTGTAATTGTAGTATGTTGTAGTTTTCCGCGGCGAGGATGCTTGGGGACTCTTTGCTCGTCAGCGCCGCTCTGGCGTGGTCTCGCTCGCTTGCTTCGTAGAGCTGTCACTATGTACGCGCGGACGGCACAAAGAAGCCGCTGCAAGAATCAACCCACTTAGAGGCGCGCGTTAATATATCCTCCCTGGACTTGCCGAGTATTGTCCAACTCTTGTCCGGCTTGGGGATACCGACCTATGTAGGATGGGGGAAACTGGTAGGAGTGGGCTTCGAAGGAATGGCTTGAACTGAATCAAGACGGGCGGGTTCGACATTGTGTGGCGCCAGGAATCTCGAAGTGATTTGCCTCGATTAGTTTGGTCAAATGCGAGAAATAAACGGTGCTCCAGGTGTGCCGGTTTGAAGGTCGCTCAGTTGCACGAGGAGCGCGGAGAAGGCGACAGTGCTGGAGGCGTGATGTTCGGTAGCCTGTTCAAGCGCGCCAGGATCGTAAAAAGGACGTGTCGGAGCAACGAGCGCTGGGAGTGTCTGCAGTACAGGCAGAAATTATGGAGGCGCAGTTGGACTGCTGGCGCAAACTGGACTTGTAGGTTTAATGTTGTCGGTGTGTGGGGAGGCAGATGGCATAAGGGCGGGGAAGAACAGAAGGATGGCCGAGTCTGGGGTGCCGCTATTTCCCATCCAGGCCGTTACGGCCCGACGCTTTGGAGGGCTTGATGGGCGAGCTACCTAGGTAAAGCTATTCACAAACTGCGATACAGAAACAGGGCATGGAGTGGTAGGGACTGGAATCCGCAAGAGGCGTGACCAGCTTGTCCTTCGGTCTAAGAAAATAAGGGTCGACCACATGCTAGGCGTTGCACAGGCTGCCCTGTAACACAAGCCGTATTACCTATACAATGACGCAGTCACCAATTGGATGAGTAACTTCTGGGGAAGGAGCAGCAAGAGGCCGTTGGGACACAAGTACACTGTCCGACTCAGTAGCGGCCTTGGTTTATAAACCCATCATTTCCCGCAACTCGGTCAGCCGTAGACTAATGACTTCCTACCTACTGCTACCCAGGTTACAAACATATCTATGGACCCTCGTGCTTGCGGAGCGATAATCCACCCCGCCATATCTCGAGAAAACAACAAGGCTCCGAATGTCCAGTCTGAACTCTCGAAGTTTCAACCCTCAAGGCCACGCCAGCCCTTGAAAACAGTCATGCCACCAAACTGTTTGCCTTGCCTCGTCATGCGGAGGGGGACAACGGTATTGCGAAACCACATCAGAGATCAATGATCACGCCAGTGCCCGCGAGACTCACCAGCCCTTGATGTGACTCTCTTGGCCGTTTGTCAACCACTCAGTCGAAGGCCCCAATTCGAGGTTAAGAAGCTCCGTCTTAGATCAGAACAAGATCACCAAGCAGCTGTTTTCTTGTCATTCTCTAAGCACAATCTTCACCGGGTGCCTATCCGCGACATTTTTTGTTTTGTCCTTGTTCCCCATCCCATGGCGACAGGTCAGTCATTTCCACATGACCTTGTGCGGAACAGAACAAAACAGAACAATCTGCGGGTGTCGATCCTCATATGGGCAACGGTTTCAGTTGCACATGGCTCTGGGCTGGTGGTCACGCAAATGTGGTTGGCCTATAAGTAGGCTTCTTTTCAACATTTTTTCTCACGTTTTTTACCTCCCACCCAGTCTGCTCGCCCCGGCGATTTCTGTTCTTCGGCTACCAACCACCATTCAAGCTTCACGGCATCCGGTCTCTGTCCCCCGTTCGAAAGGCAGCCCATATTAATTATCTACCTACACGACACTTGACTCACAGGCATTCGACATTATCCCTCGGCGGTAAAATGAAGTCCTTGTTAGGAGCCGAAGCTACCATTGCCGTCCTGGCCCTGGCGAGCCACCCTGCTTTCGCTGACACCGATGGTTACGATTTAGGGTTCACTACACCCGAGCCATTCAAGTTTCTTGATGCCAGTTCCGGCGCCCTTATCACAATCTACAACCAGTTCCCGTGCCCCATGCAGAACAGTTATCCTTCCTCGGACGAGTGGCCGGGTCCTACCTGGATCCTTGGCGACTGGCAAGTCGTCACCGTCACCGACAACAACAAAGCTGAAATTTTAGTGGCGGGCGGCTCCTGCCAGTTTTCCATCGCTTTCACTACTACCCCCAATTCCAAAAGTGTCTGGAAAGTGCTAAAGTCGATTGAGGGTAGCTGCCCACCATATACAGGTGGTAATTTCAACACTATAACCCACGTTATCACCTTCCCCAGAGATATCCCCCCAGGCAACTACACGTTAGCCTGGACGTGGTTCCCTGCCTATGCCGAACCGAGTCAAGGGATGTATATGGACTGCGCGCCAATCCGGTTGGCAAACTCCACTGGCAATACCGACATCACGAAAGAGGCGCAGACTGCCTTTATGAACCTCCCCGACATGTTTGTGGCCAACCTTCAGGGTGGCATAAATTGCGAAACCGTCCCGAACACCACCTTGACCTTCCCAAGCCCGGGCACAGACATTGTGCGCTCCGCAGGCAAAGACACCAACTTCTCCGCTCCTACGGGGAGTCAGTGTCCAGCAGCGGCAGAAACAGTCGCTGCCATGTATGATGGCGGGGCCATGGAGCTAATCCAGCCCAAGCCATTCAAGGGTGATATCAACGTTGGCCAGCCTCTAAATGGATGGAAGGCTTTTCCATGCCACTCGGATTTGAGGAACAACCCCTTTCCGTCGTCTGATGAGCCCTGGTCAGGCGAAGAGTGGTCGGTGAACTCGAGTGCTACCATTAAGGTTGGTGGAAACGACAGATTTGGTGGCGGATCCTGTCAAGTCTCTATCACATACGACCATCCCCCAACCGCTTACAGCGTATGGAAGGTGATTTGGTCCATGGAGGGCGACTGCCCGGGGAGTGATGATTCGACGGGAAACCCTATTAATCCCTACAAGATCGACATCCCCAACATCCGCACGGGGAACGCCACGATGGCCTGGACGTGGTTCGCCTTTTCACGACCGGGCCAGGACATGTTCATGGATTGCGCGCCCATCAAGCTGACGGGCGACAAAACCACTGACGATGAAGACCGGAAAGCCGACGATATATTCAATGCGCTCCCGGAGTTGTTCAAAGCGAACATTGGCCTCCACTGTGACACCATGAAGGACCGCAACTTGGTATTCCCCAGTTCAGGCGAGAGGTTAGTACATAATTTGGCAGCTGGAAATTTTACAGGCCCTACCGGGACAGGATGCGCGCCTACCGCCACGGGCAGCACTGTCTCGACCGTTGAGTTCGACTGGGAGATGATCACCCCAAAGCCCTTTCTCTCGCCAGCTCTTGACCTTGTTCAGCAGCCCATCAAAATGTTCGACTTTGACTACCCGTGTCACGGCAACTTCTCCGCGGATGATCAGACCCTGTGGTACGATGCAAAGGACTATCGGCCTCAACCAGGGACACGCCCGCCAGTTCAGGTCCTCGCACGAATGGTCGTTCGATTACACACCGCAACGAGTCTTCCATGCCAGAATCCTAGGACACCTAGTATAGTTAAAACCAGAAACCGAGTAGAATTTTTATATTTCTTTTGTTTCAATATTTTCGGAGTGAGTTCCCCTCCGAACTTCTCAAGATGGTGACTTCTGCTGATACTCTGGAGCAGGGAGAAAAATTTATGCGGCATTATGAGTTTTCGTTTTGGGATTCAGGAAAAGCCAGGTAACTTTTAGATACTTACATCAGCTGGACTGGGATTATTTGGGTTATGATTGGTGCCTTGCTTTATGTTTTCGTGAGGGATTTCATGGTGTCTTTTCTTTTTTTCTTTTTTTCTTTTTTTCTTTTTTTTTCCCATACGAAAAGGTTATTGTAAATGTAAGGCACGCTGCTGTGTATTTTTTGCCTGTTATGTTGAGGGACTTGGAGACAGACATCCACAGCAATTCATTCGTTCTATTTACCCCTACCTTACAAGGTCTGGATAATTACCTAGATACAGTACATACACACATATCTTATAGTATCCACAAGCACCCATGTAAATCTTTCATTTCATTTGTTCACATGCTGCTCGTTGGCTCTATCTCTCAATTCCAGAATAAAGTGTGGCATAGAAGCTTGTGTGAGACACCCAGAAGTAGTAACCTTACTCTATTTCCCTGCATAAAACCTACTTGTTTTCATTTTTTCCCTATTTCATATCTCACTCTCACATTCCGTATATTACTTAGATTATTACTTACTACTCGTCATCTTCGTTTCACATACATTCCTTCATTCCAAATAATCACACGCTCAATCAAATGTTTCATTGAAACAGTCGTTCAGTTTAATTATTTTGACGGTCACCCATTCCGACTAATTACACCTCTTCCCTTTCTATACTACTACTATATCTTCATTATAAATCACTATGCCATAAATTATCCGTCCAGATCGATGATATGTTTGATTATCCAAATCCGTCACCACCTGCTGAGGGTTACATTACGTCAAACAAAGGCCCACAACACCTTCACATCTTGCCATTCCACAAGCTTGTTGACAGGAAGTCGATGAGTCTGGGATACCTTTCCAGCTCAGGTACCGCTGCGCGCCATCCAATGACTGCCCCTTCTCTTTCCGCCGAGCCTCCTTCTCCCCTTCAAAGTGGTGCCAAAGCACACAGTCAAATTTCCACATGCCCGCAACTCCTACACCACGTCATTATCGATATTCAAAATCTCGTTGCCTCGCAACAAAGAGGGAGGGGGGCCTCTTTGGCAGTGCGTTCCAGCGGCAGGTTCTGAATCGCATCCGCAAAATACGCCCATTGGAACCTTGACTCTGGCGGCGATACCACATCATACAGCTCGGCCCCATCAAGCACCTGCGATGCCAGCTTCCAACATGTTGTGGTCGTAGGGGAAAGGCCGATACGTGCGGTTCTCGGCCGCAAGCTCCCCCGCCGTGGTTATTCTCTCGACCGTTTCGTCGGGGGTGAAAGGGGTTAGGTCGGCCGGCGGTGCAAGCTGGGCAGCACTCGTATTCGAATCCCTCAGAATATCTACCTACTTGAGCAGGCGATATTCGTGGGGAACGATGACCGAGTTGAGACATTAGGTGCACGTCAAGGTGGGTGCTGTGGCGAATTCGCGGTAGTACTGGCACTTGGTGCTGAATCTGGCGTTAATCGTGGGGTAGACGACGTGGAGCGGCTTGTGAGACTTGAACTGCCTCGCAGTCTTTGAGCACGTTGCTGAACAAATTCGGGAAACGCCTGGCGTTGAAAGAACGCGTTTCGGTGGCTTGTTTGCGTACCTAGGAGCTAGACTTAGTTTTAGTGTTGTGTGAATGTAGCGTGGCGGGATGGACAAGCAGTCAAAGGCGGGGAAACTCGCTGCCTGCTCCAACAACACCTTCCCACCCAAACCGAAGAGGGGTCGTTTGAACGATTCAGACGGGAAGAACTCGCAAGGTTGAGGCCATGGCTGCTACTCGGACCACCGCTAAACTCCAGCAAGGGTTTTGTGCTAACACATGCAGCTGGAGGGGGCTGCTGCTGTCGAGAAACCCGAAGTCAATGGGGTTCGTCCTCCCTCGATCTCGATCTCAATTTCTCACCCCCACCATCAACCGCTCCTTCATCGCCACGGCAAATCATCTCCAAGCAGCCGCCGGGTTCAAGAAGCCATCCAGAGACCTTGGAGGAAAAGTGGTGATTGTCACTGGCGCAGGCAGCCAAGGCGACCATGTTGGCAACGGCCGGGCCACAGCTCTCCTCCTCGCTGAAGATGGCGCCTCGGTCGTCTGCGTCGACAAGCAGCTTTCCCTCGCCAATCGCACAGTCTCTATAATTGCGGAAGCCCAGAACAGGCTCGCGACACCTGCTCCTGAATCAACGCAAGCCCTCGCTATCGAGGCCGACGTCACCCTCGAGCAAGACTGCAGACGCGTCGTCGAAGCCACCATGTCATCGCTTGGGCGAGTCGACATCCTCATCAACGTCGTAGGCATTATGGGCGCGCAAGGCACGGCGGTCGACGTAGACGTAGAAGCATGGGCCGCAGGACTTCAAGTTAATGTCACGAGCATGATGTTGATGGCCAAGTTTGTAATCCCCGCCATGCTGAAGAATGAGAGAACACCCGACCAGCCTATCCGCGGCAGCATCGTCAACATTGGATCTGTAGCGGGCCTCCTGGGCGGGACACGCCACCTCCTCTATCCTACTAGCAAGGGCGCCGTCATCAACATGACGCGCTCGATGGCGGCCCATCATGGCGCAGATGGCATCCGAGTAAATTGTGTCTGTCCAGGTGAGAGCCCCCATATTTGGCCATTATAAGACGATAAGACTAATCTATAGTATGTCAACACCAGGAATGCTGTTTACTCCGATGATGTACGGAGCCGGAATGAGTCCCGAGGTGCGAGACGCCCGCCGAAAGAGGAGCCTCCTGGGGACCGAGGGAAACTCCTGGGATTGCGCCAGCGCCATCCGCTTTCTGGCCGGCGACGAAGCAAGGTGGATCACCGGCGCAGTCCTGATTGTCGATGCTGGGGCTACGGCTGCCGTCTCGGTATCAATGGGTACATGAGCTCCCAAGAACGGTTAAGGGGCAGATGCTTTGACATAAGGAGTCAAACTTTGGAACCAATGTTAACGATGCTTTTATTTACACACTATACCTAGGCAGTCGGTCTAAAACTCCAAACTCCTCAGTTTATTTACTTGGTAATATCTGCACGCCAGCAATGCTAGACGTCTACCTTCAATACACTCTATCAAACACATACGACCGCGCAAACGACGCGCGAGCATTATAGTACAGCGTTGTCGCCGTGCAGTTGTAATCGTAAATGGCGCCGCGCGGGCCATACATGTGGCCGTCAGTTGGCGTTGTGCCCGGGGCCCCGCCGTTGGTGGCGATGCTGATGGACCCCTTCGACTGCGTCACGTTCTTGGCCATTATGCCCGACTCGAAATACCCGGGAACCGTTATATTCAGCGACGATGAAATCCGGCGGTCGAGCAAGTCGGCGGCAAACCCTTCGATGATGGACGTGCTAATCACGACCAGTCTCCTCTCAACAGCATCGCTGGCCCCCGAGGGCGCGGAGAGCGTCATCGTCTGCTCCTCAACCAGCTCTTCATGGTACGGGAGCATGAGTGACGCATCGCCGTCGGCTGCAGTCGGGTCTGGGCTGAAGGTGATGGTGTATTTCCCCGAGAAGGACGTCTTGGCTGGGTCGTAGCCCTGTGGCTTATACGTGAAGAATGGTTTGCTCATGTGCGCGTCCATGCTCGCTTTGTCGGCTACCCACCGCCCGACGAGGCAGCCGAGTTGGGGTTCGGGGTTGCATGACTCTTCGTTGTTAGAGTCAGAGTCAGAGCCGGATTCGTCGATATCATCTCCTTCGTCTTCAGCCGGGGAAGCTTCAACATCCGGCCAGTCATAGTTGAACGAGTCGTCCCACCCCTCTTGACCCTCGACATCCCCCGCCGCCGCTTGGAGTGCTGCTCGGCGTCGCGGTGACGGCAGGGCTCGTTCGAGTCCGTATCGGAAGGGTGAACGTGATGGGCGCCAAGGTCAACTGCGTTGGCTTGAATGCCACTGTTGAGTGCCCTACTATCGGAGTAGAAGTATAGTTTGGCTGCTGTCTGGCAATCAGCTCTAGGAGCTCGGGCTCAGCTCGTCTGATGGGCCCACCGCCAGGCGTCTTCTTGGTCGGACACGCGCACTTGGCGTCCTTCTGCCGCACAAAGACCACCTGGCACTCGACATCTTCCGCTTGCGCAACCGGCACAACGAGAAACTCGTGGACTACGGATGCGGAATCACAGCCCGTCTGCAAGGCGCGCGGCGCTTGTTGCACAGCGAACTTGGTCCATGCTGTCGGCTTCTTGCCCTGCCGCACCGCGCGGCGCCAGACAGTCACCTTGGGCGTCCCCATCCAACTCAGCGTCGCCGCAATGGTCTGCCCTGGCAAAAGAGTGACGGCATACTTCTTAAAATTCCATGACGCCACCTTTATCGCTAGGGGCTCTGTGGCACCCTCGGCGGCCAAACTGATCTGCTTCGGCGGCTCGGCGGGAACAGGATTCGCCGTCTTGACGCGGGTTTTCTTGTTCGCGAGGATCCAGCCGTCGTGGAACTTGACCGCAAAGCGAGCAAACGCGTCGGCCATGGCTGTGTCACCACCCAGGGCTGTAAGCTCGGCCTGCGTATCACCTTGCGGGAACAGCTCGCGGGCCTTGACCCACGCGTCGATGCGGCTCAGCGACCAGCCGTCGTTGCCGTGCAGGAACATGAAGAACAGCGAAGAAGGGTATTTCTGATTGGGATGGAATAGCGCCACGGATGGGTCGTAGTAATTTGGCGCGCCCCCGTCCTCGGCGGCGCTGGGCTCCCAGTAGTACTGCAGGTACTCGAAGAAGTTTGCCGTGCCCTCGGTCGCCCACTTGTTCAGGGTGCTGAAGGGTAAGCGGTCTGGCCTTTCCTGCCTCTGCACGCAGTGGTACAGCTCGTGCGCGATCGTGTGCGTGAGGAGTTTGAAGTCCATTGTGGGCAGGATTCTGACGGCGACATGGCAGGGACTACTCGTGCCGATATTCAGGTTCGTCGCCGCGTAGGCTGTCGGGTCGCCGCCGACGGTTCTAGCCTCGCTGACCATGGTGAACTTGACGACCAGGTTCTGATTCAGCTGCGTGGAGTAGAAGGAGAGCACGTCCTCGAGAATGCTTCTCGTGGCGGCTAGACGCTTCGCTGTCTCGTTGTTAGTCTTGTCGATCGTGGCATCGCGCCACACTTCGGCCTTTCCGCCGCCTCCGGTCACGTCCTTGTACCTCACGCATCCCCCGGGCTCGGACAAGAAGGGTAGACTGTTATCGGGCCAGTGACGGCAGTCGACTAATGGCGCGTCGGTGCTGGGAGCTGCTCTGGTGGTGTGGCCGAGAATTGCGGCGAAACACCAGAGGCCGAAGAAATTCATCGTTGGTGTTGAAACGAAGGGATTGATAGTCAGCGACACAACGCGAAGCGCATGACGGGAGAGTGAGTCAAAATATAATTATCACAGACAGCGCCAAGCACCACCGCCCAGCTGTGTCGAACACTTGGAGCCCTTTGTTGACGCGATTGGTGAAGTCACGCATTTGTTCAGGGGTAAGATGTCTTGACTTGTGGTGGCTAAGCCGACTGCCAAGCTCTACTCTGATGTCAAACTCAGCCGCACGTTGTCCCTACAACACGCCTTTCCCGATTCACGATGCGTCAAGCGACAGCCAGGCAAATATGTCTCTTGGCAGATCTTCTCAAGTCCTTATTGGATAAATTACAAGCAGGACAAGAAATGCCAATACTCCCAAGCCTCCATTGCATTCAGCTGCACAGCGCAAAACTGGATCTTTCCTCCGTATAAGTCCGGATCATATTCATGCCGTGTTTTTTTTTTTTTTTTTACTTTCTCATCCCTTGTCGCTGACAAGAGGGTTGATCAAGTTATTCTGGTGATTACTCACAATTTTCGCCGCGGACGGCTTCCATGACCCCCCCCCCCCCTAACAGACTCCTAATTTCTGATGTTCTAGGACCTTGAACTCAATAATTATACCCATATAATCTGCTTAATCTTTCATATTTCGGATGATATAAGTACCAGCCTCCTATTCCAAAACAAAGCCTTCTATTCTAATATAATTGACATTATTAGGTAGTTAGTCATGAAATAAAGCCCTTTTATTTTGATGGTAGTGTCTTTTCACCACATTCCGAATCCCCCCCTCACGCAACTCGCCGGATGGCACATGCCATAATAATTCCAGCGCCCATCGCCAAAGATGCTCGCTGCCCACCCCATGCCCCGCAGATCGCGGAACCAATACGACTACCCCAGAGAATCAATCCACGCGTGTAGCGTCTTGATATCCCCCGGCACGTGCTCGAATATCCCCATTAACTGGGTCGGCAGTTGACTTTCAGCGATCCGGTCGTGGAGAAGCGACGGCCCATCTCCAGCGAGCAGCAGCTCCGCAATAACCATAATGACCACCATGTTGATGATCCAAAACGTACTCGACCGGACAACCATGACTGCGCTGGCGACGTAGCAGAGCAGCATGTATCCGACAACGACGTGTGAAGGGTCGGTGTCGCCGTACTTGTCGCTGATCCCCGCCGAGAGGGAGTATAGCAGGAAGGGTTGGGCCACAATGGTGAGGGCATAGAGGGCGTCGGATGCCTGTGATGTTTTGGAGGCGAGGTAGGTAGTAAGCCAGACGATAGCTCGTTTGAGGTGCGGGACGATGAGGGGGGAAAGGAAGGAGAGGGCCCAGATTAGGAAGAGGGGAGTGGAGTCTACTACCATCATAAGTCACCTAGGGTAGATGGACAGGGGTGATATATTAAAATATAAAATAAACGAATATAAATATACGTGGATTGTGATGGTTGGTGTATTGTTTTTATCCAACTACTAGCAGCAGGAACCCGGCAGATGCTCCCAAAATGGAGAGGGGGTGCCGTGAATTTGTACCAAGTCGGCCTTTCTTTATCTCACTATTTGAAAAGGCAGATGTTTCACAATGGCCTCGTGAGACGCTACTGGACTTATTAATAACCCAAGACCGGTTTTCAGACAATCAGGCTTTGTTGTCCCGTAGCTTCCATTCGGTTCTCGAGACATTGAGCAACAGACTTTCTTTGTTTACCTACCCTCCTTTGAGTGCTCTGGACATTGTCTCCCCGGTGCCTATTTTTAGGACGCTGAATATCTTTGACATTGGGAGAGTAATTAGTACTACCCATCAAAAGTAAATGCTTCAGTCAGACAAACATACAATCCCTCTTTTATCACCTCGTCCCTTCAGCCTCTGGCCTTCGAATATCCCAACTGACCCATCATTCTCCAGAATTCTGAACAGGATACTTCCACGTGTAGTACGAAACCACCAGCTGCGCCACGCTAACAATGAACCCCAGAATCCCAAACAGCACCGCAAGAAACAGCCCAATCAGAGCCACGGTCAAGGCGTCCCGCTGGGACGTGTGGCGCTCGATCCACGAGACGAGCTTATTGGCAGGCGGCGGGTTGGCCGCCATGTCTTGGAGCTTGCGCAGGCGGTCGGACCAGTAGACGAACTGGAACTCGTCAACGGCCAGGAACGGGCGGATCAAACCGTCGTCGATGAGAAAGTCCGGGTCGAAGCGGCCGTCGAGGTTGGAATGGTGGACGAGACGCCGTGCGAGCTTGG
The DNA here is from genome assembly GCA_027569635.1 of Lasiosphaeriaceae sp. G1095. Taxonomy (NCBI): domain Eukaryota; kingdom Fungi; phylum Ascomycota; class Sordariomycetes; order Sordariales; family Lasiosphaeriaceae; species Lasiosphaeriaceae sp. G1095. The sequence continues at coordinate 74,909 of JAPDFK010000139.1, forward strand.
CGGACTTCTTGTCGGTCCCCAAGGGGAAGAGGACGATGTAGATGGACAGGAGGGTTTCCATCAACAGCTGGGGAGGGAGGGTTCCACTGTGATGATTTGAATTCATTGCGTCAGCAAAGTCGCTAGGTAGGGATTTAAGAAATATGGGGCCAGCCCGCCATAATTTACTTTTGGAGGCTCGTCTCGACAGACTCATCGAGACTTTGCCGAGCCGTATGCTTGATCTGCGTCTTCAGCCAAGCCGTCTGGTGAAAGATGCTGAGCGTTCTGGTCCGGCGATCGTATAACATGTGCTGGACGAGATCGTTGGTGAGAACAATGCGCGTGCCATATCGCTTGTTCAGCTTCCACGCTTTCAACGTCCTATCCTCGAAGACGGCTCGCAGCGGCATTGATGCAGTGCATGCCGGAAACGCCGTTCGAATAAAGCCGGCGAATGTCTGGTCCAGTTGCCATTTCGTGGGGAAGCTGGCGTCGTCGCGAATTCTGTACCTAGCAGAGAATCCGTCTTGGGACGCACAGTCGACCGTAAAGGCAATCTTGACGATGACTCGTGTGATCTGGTCTCGGTCAGTCGCCTCTTTGGGGAGAGTTTCGTGGAACTTGGCTTGTGTCTCGAGGCATAGTAGCTTCAGCTTGGAGATGGCGGACAGGATGTCCGCATGGGATGATGGAAACTGCCGTTCTTGTTGCGAAGCTTGTTGAAGAAGAGGGTTGGCAGAGTAAACCCTTGTCGTCTCTCCGATGTAGAAGCGAAGGAAGGCCTTAAACAGCCAGTTGGGCCCTTCGGAGTCGTGGCAGAGGGCGGTGACGATTTGGTCTTTTTCATCTTCGTCTGGCAGATCCAGCTCCATCTGATCTAAAGTCGTATTGCAAGCCTAGCCTAGGAGCGCAAAATTGATCAACTTGAGAAAATCGAGCAGATTGATGTGGTTCAGTGCATGTTGGTACTTCCCCAGGCTCCTCCTTCATGCCCCAGCCACGCTTATGCACTTGCCCGGATTAGGGTGAGGTACAGTTGGCCAATCAGGAGGAGGCCTTCAATCCTACCCAGGCAGGTACCTGTTTTGCCTGTCTAGGTGCTGCAACCACGCCGCCGCGCTACTTCCAGAGCATTTGCCCTCAAACTTGGATGATGTACTCTGTTGTGATAATACTAAATATCCCTGCTGCCAAATAATTGCTTGATTCGATTATAACTCATACCCCGAGAATCCCCCTAATTTATTGTCCACCGAATCCCCCTAACTTATTGTCCACCCTACGTTCCCTATTAGGTGCCTTTCCATTCTTCGTACCTCTCTCTGCACGCTGAATAACCTACTTGGTTTTTTTTAGAGATATGGTATGGAAAGCCCCCTCACTTACAGCGCCCACCCCGTCCAGCCCGTTCCGCTACAGGCGATGGAAAACAAACAAACAACATAACAGGATACTCCAGCAGCCCTGGCCCCTACCCTCCCTAGCGTTTCTGATTAATTATCGAGCCGCAGACGACGCACCCGGCGCACCGGCAGACACTGGCAGAACCAGCTTCGATATCTTCCGAGCATTGTGCGCCACGGTATGCAAGACAGGCCGCATCTCAGATCCGGTAGCAGGCTCCTCTCCCGTGCCCAAGTTCCGAATGTACCGCGGGTGCAACCCGCCAGCAATCAAAAGACGAATCCTGTTTCTCTTGCGAAGTACGTGGGCGCAGTCGTTCAGCGCAAAGTCAAGCGGCGCTCCGTCTTTGACCCTGTCTTGGTGCTTCAGGCGAAGGTACTTCTCGCTGATGCTATATGATTCCCCCGACTTGGCGTCCACCTCGCTCAGAAGCACCAGCAAGTCGGCGTGCGGGTGGTCGCTGGAATGGTGGAGCGAGACGAGGGGCTTTCCGCAAACTTCGACGTCGTTGGCGAGTGGCGGGGTGGTGAAAATCAAGACGTCCGAGCGAGTCGCAAGGGGTGTGTCGGGCTCCCTCTTGCTTCCCCAGGCGCTGTCAAAGAGTTGGGCTGTGGCAACAGACGGCGTGGGGTTGCTGGGATCAAAGGTGAAAGCAAAGTCGGGCGTTTCTGGGGGAGGTGCGTCTTGCGAGAGCTGCTTGTCAGAGCCGAGGAAGTAGCTTCGGGCAGAGGTCGGGGGCGGCCACGAAGAAAGGTTGCGCCATTCTTTGATCCCCGTCACGAATATCCGCACTGGGGAGGCTCGCTGCCTGCCTTCTGTGGCATCACGGCGGCCAAAGTGCTGTTCGAGCCACCCAAACGTCTCGAAGCTTTGCCCGCCAGCACCAAGATGAGTCCACGGCCCAACAGTGAGACCAACATTGCAGCCACGCGCTGATAGTGCTGTATACTGATCCATGACAGTGGGCAACAGGAGGTCGTACCATCCGGCAGTCAGCAAGATGGGGATATCTGCTTTGGCGAGTGCATCACCTTGCTGGAAAGGCTTCCAGTAAGAATGTTTGATCGTCTCCCGGGCCCAGGCAGGGGCGCAGTTTTTGCTGCTCTGAACGCAAGCACCAAAACAGAGAAAGACTACTGTCGCCGCGTGCCATGCGCGTTTGCATGTCGGCCCAGGCCAAGACACTGGAGTTGAGTGCGTCACTTCCCCAGGTGAAGTCACTAAAGTCGATCAAGCCCGTGTTGATGGCGGCCGCCTTCATGTCTGGTGGTGGGCTGTCCGACAGCAAAGCCCACTGGACGTATCCCACATACGACGCGCCGAGCGTGGCTAACGACCCCGTGTATCACGCCTGCTTCCTCATCCACTCGACGACCGCCTTGCCGTCGGCAGCCTCGTCGCGCCCCGGGTACAGCTTGCCCTCGGAGTCGTAGGTGCCCCGGCAGCTGCTGAACAAGACCTGGTATCCTCGCGCGGCGAGGATTCTGGCGCTGCCTAGGGCGACGATTGGCTCAATGCCATAGGGGGTGCGGATGAGTAGCGTCCCAATTGGCTCCTTTGGGCAAGGGCGATGCAGATCTGCCGCGAGATGGACCTAGCCACCGTCGATGGGGATGCGCAGGGATTCAATCGTGTAGCTGGCCGACTCTGGCGGGAGCTTGCCTGCCCAGCCACTGAGCCGGTCGAGGATAGCACCAAATATCCCTCGCTTTACGGGCGTCATGGTATGCAGTTGAGTTCGAATGGTTGAGGTTCCGATACGATGACGACAGACTTGAGGTGGTCTCTTTAAGCAACTAGTTAACTGCTTGGCCGGATAATCCGACAAAAACGCAGTTGGTTGAGTAGCAGCATTAGGTCCATGCAATCCTGCTGGGCACATGGGCATGGGCAGCCGGCCAGGTCTCGCGAACAGTAATTACAACCTCCACCCATCAGAGTCAAGGGTGGCACAAAACGACCCCTGAATGTCAATGTCGATAACACTCTGAAGAACATGCTTTCTTAGACCACCGCAAATACTTTCACGTCTAAGAAAAATTAACGAAACAAGGCGAGTGACGTGTGGCCTTTCCTCACGCTCCCTCCTCTCACGCTCCCTCCTCTCACGCATGGAAATATGAAGCCATGTCTTACGCGCTTTTCCTGATAAGGACTGATGTTTGTTGCTGCGCCACGAATCCGTGCTGAGCATCCCTCCTGATGGCCAATAGGCCTCTGATTTCGCAATGAGAGCTGTCGCACAGTGGCCGCCGGAACCTGCTTACGGATGCACTGCCCCTGGCCCAACAAAGACCTTGTTTACCCCTCAGTTCAACCTTTACACTAAAGACGTCCAAGTTCAAGCTTGTTCAAGAATTCTTCATCGATGAGACTCCCGAGCCTTGTCTGACTGATACGCACATCATGCTTCAAATCACCAGTGAACCTCTAGGGTCCGATGAGACGCCGCCGATCACCAGCCCCGGCCTAGTTGCGCGAGCATTGAGCCTATTGTTTGGACGAGGCAACAAAGATAGGAAAGCGTCCGAGTCTCAGCGACCCAGTATCTCAACCTCAAAGAAGCGTCTACACCAGAGGAACTATGAGAAAAGAGGAGACGAAAGCGATGCCGAATCTACAGGTTTGTTTGCGCAATTCATCCGTACAGAACCAACCACCCACCACGCTGACACAAGACGCGCAACCGCAGCAGACCGAGAACGGCTATCATGGGTATTCAGGGATCCCGCGGCAATCCCATATCTCAGGGGACCCATCTACGTGTATCCCCACGCAGAGAGCCAGATCACTCAGGAGCACCGCCACCGGTTTTCTGTCCTCGTCGAGATCTTCCGGCATGCAGTCGAGGAAGACCGCGAGCTGGGCCGCGATCGAGCCTGGCTCCACCGGATATCGTACAGCCTCAAAATGTGCGGACGGAGTATGGCAGACGCCGTGCCGTCAATCTTGATCTTTTGCCGTCACAACAAGGACTGGAAGCGAGTGAAGCGCCTTCAGCAAACTTTGAGACAGCCGACACTGAGAGACCAATACGCAAACACATCGGCAAGCCCGACGTTCAGGGTATACTTCTGGGTTGAGTCGTTCAAGCGTTGTGGAGGAACGATGGATTTGGTTGACATCAATCTCGGGACGCTGCCCTCACTTTGTGGTGCCACAGTAACCTGGGGACCATACAGCGATCGGCTCTGCACAGTTGCTTGCGCCATCAGGACTCAGTTTGGCGTCTATGCATTGACCTCGGCCCACGCGCTTGAGACGGAGGACAGCAGCAACGACAGACAACCTCTACAGCTCGAGGACTTTGTCAATGATCATGTCTGCGTTGACGACAATTCTGACGAACTCTCGAGCGAATACGGCAAATACAACTTCCCAGACGTTGAGAGCAGCAATTCAAGTGTCGACGATTGTGTGACTTGGCCCTCAGACCTCCAGCCCGACAACTCGTCAAAGACCCCGACTTCCGAGCTCGCGGAAACCAAACTCATCAAGTCGTGCCGTGTCGTTCGCCCGCCAACAAACGTCAAATGGCATGAAGCCGAGCCAGACCTCGACTGGGCATTGCTGGAGCCCCAAAGCGATGAAGTTTGGGTCCCCAACAGCTACCTCTTTGAGAAAGCGTCTTGCCGCCGCCCTGAGGTCATGAAAAAAATTTCTTCCCCTCGCTCATTGCCAGCGAGTGAGAGGCATGTGAAAGTTCTCACATCACAGGGCGTCCCCATGCCAGGTGTAATCCGCACAACTCCCACCTTCATCTCCAATTCAAATAATACTGGTCTCTTGTGCGAGGTATAGTCTGTTGCGATCACCAGTGGACGTAAGTTGCTACACTCTGTTCACAAAACTTGACAGTAATATCTACTAATTAACGCACACTATAGAACTAAGCGTCGGCGACTCAGGATCCCTAGTCATTGACACCATCACGCGCCAGCCCTACGGCCATGTTATCGCTGTTGATCCGCTGGGAGAGGCCTATATTGTGCCGCTCCAGAACACCCTGCAGCAAATCAAAAAGACCTTGCAAACCGAGTATATCGAAGTACTTTCCAAGTTGTCATCCACAGACTCTACGGCCTCCATACATATCCCAACAGCAATCATTCAGACAGCCGAGGTACGACCCCCCGGGGCGGCGAGATGGCCGGCCTGGGTGCCACGCAGACCAGTCGTAGAACCAAAGAGGAGGAAAAGCTGGTATCCTTCATTCTTCCGTGCTCAAACTGCCTCTGAGCCCGTCAAGCGCACTCCGCGGTCGAATACTTTCCGAGCGAGTCAGCCTTCACAAACTCTATAAGTAGCTAGTACTATTCCTTTCACGAGTTTCGTAGTTGGATGATCGGGTAGCAACCGACGGGGTTTATACAGTCTTGCACGACATAAATTAGATAGTTTCCAACAGGACTGCCGTCTAAATACCAGATTTTAACCATTCATAAGCAAGCTCTGCTGAAAGCTGGTGAAGAAACTGTATATAATCACTAATCAGAAAAGAAGCTGACTACCTACCTCTTCTGCTAGCTCCGGAGCATAGCGGTGTGTGACAGAACATCGCAATGGCTTCTCAACGTGCCGAGGTAGGTAGGTATCTCACCACTTAGTCTTGGTCCTGCCTGCTTGGTGCCGTAAAGAATAATCACTCATTGCAAGGAATATTAATCATCCCAAAGATTGCATCGCAAAAAGACACTGGTCTCCTGCCGTGATGCCAGGCAGAGTCGCACAGTATTGATCGCAACAAGTGGAATACCGGTGGAATCAGCACCTTTAGATGAACTCCCACACAGCCTTTCGAGTCTTGTCGGGGAGAAAGATGTCGTGGATAGGTAGCCAGATGACTGATTGACTGACTGGGCCGGATCACATCGATTTCTTCGGACTCCTTTGAGATAATTAGTGCAAGTGTCTGAACGATATGAAATAATTGATAGGTATAAAGAGAAAGGTAAGGTCCAATGTTCACAGTTTCTTCTTTCTCTCCACTAACCTCACCATCATCACACCCTCGACTCGAAGCTTTTTTAACATTCCAAACACCTACCTCGTCTGATTATCTCTATCTTCCAAGGGGGACCAGTCTTCGTAATAGCTGCTGTCAAGATCATCGCCATGCTCATTACCATGAAGCAATACTTTGTCCTCGGCCTAGGCCTCACCTCCTTCGCCACCTCTGCCTTTGCAAGCCCCCTCGTCGCGGAACGCCGCAACATTGCCGCCGACATCTCCGACATCTCCACTCTCGTCTCCGCCGACCTACTCCCCTCCCTCTTCGCCGAAGCCGTGCTCGACGAAGGCCTGCTTAACCAGACCTTATTATTGTCCAACGCCACCTCAGCAGCACGATCGCTCGACAAGCGCGCCGATTTTTGCTACGACAACTTGTACTACATCAGCCAGGCCGACGTGAACAACTGGAGCCACTCATTCCAGGCCACGAGTGGGACATGGGACGAATGGAAGGGGGATTCATATCTACCTGACTGATACTTCGGCTTCTTGCTATTAAAGCATGCTGGAGTTCAATGGTTTGGGTGTCTGTAAGGGTGAACGGGTGCGATACCGGGGAATATGTGGCTGGAAGATAGACGAAGTTGGAGAGGTGCCATCAGTGTTGTGTTTCATTATTGTGCAAGTTGCTTTCGAAACGCGCTTAGAGAGAGTTGTCCATTAGATTGAAGTTTCAGTTTATTAGCTAGACTAGACTAGAATAAAATGGACAGATGTGTTCAAGATGTGGTGGATGTGTCATTGAAACATAAATACTCCTCTATTACCTATTGTTGAGCTGATAACCTTGAAAGTTTATCAAGTCTCAGATCAGAACGATCCTCCTCATGTTCTCTTCTTTAACCGGTTCACCTTTCATAAACCCAGACATGTAGCAAGTTCCAACTACCTGAAATCTTCCGCGACACTCCACTTCCTTGTCGTATTGCTGAGCCTCGAGAGCGTTTCTCAGCACGAGAAGGAACTGGCAACCTGGAACAGATACAACCTCGTCCCCCGCTTGCATATCCTTCCACGTCAGGCCGAGACATCCATCATCAGTAACGAATAATGTGTCATTTGCTCCAAATTTCAGCGCTATATCCGTCAGGGCTGACGTTGCGCCGGCCGACACCAACAATTCACCGTGTTCCAGCGGCTATGACATGTAGTTCCTCGATCCTGGAGTTCCGCAAAAGAGTTCAACGAGGGCATCAGCTGCGGGGTCTCGGATACCTTGATACAGTGGCGATTTGAAGAGGACGCCACTCGGAAAGCCGCGCAGGACTTGTGGTGGGCGAGGTTGGTTAGGAGGGACCGTCTCATTATCCTCGCCTATGAACCCCTTGCAATGTATCCGCTGCTCATCCTGGGGTGGCGGCGCCGATATCAAGCGTAGTAGACCTGCCGCGATAATATAGTAGGCTAGAGGCCGTCGAGAGTTTGCGTAGTCAGGAAGGTGGTGGACCGTGCCAAGAAAATACCGTAGAAACGGAGTTCCGGCTGCTTGGCCCAGCATCCATTTGGCTTTGACGGACCAACAAACCTCGAGCCAGTCCATGAGAGTCCCTATCGGGTCACTCTTTCTGGCGCAATGCGTACGCTCGACTGTCCCGCAGGGAAATACGGCGAGTCCAAGCTGACCCGGAACAGCCATGTTTGGCTCTGCCGTTATGTGACACAGAAACCAGTCGTGATAGAGGGCCTTCCAGTTATCCTCGTTCCCCAATGTGCAACAAAAGGTTGTGGCCCATGATGGTAGGCTACGAGGTTGCGGATGGTTGCAATTTGCTGCAGCGAGAATCAAACAGTTCATCCCATTCTCTAATTTGAGGAGATGCTCCGTAGCCATCGTGAAGAAGGTTTCGAGAGGAGAAGCATAGTCGATTGGGAATGGCCAAACGCCGGACTGAGAAAGGCCAAGCATCGAGTATATTCGATCGCGAATGTCAGTCGCCCCCCGACTTGGGCTCATCAGCATGAGTTCAGCCAACTGGAATTTAGACTCGGACTCTTGGCCGTCTGGACGATTGTAACGCCGGTCAAGAGAGTGGAGGTGGAGGCTCTCCTTAAGCTCCAGCTGGAGAAGCATCCCGGTTGATCCTAGAAGATGTTTCCTAGCCTCGGCCACATTTCCATCGTTCCGCGAGTATGAAAGGCCAAATCCGACCGATATAGAATTCAACAGGAACCCAAAGTCACCAAAAGAGACTCTGTGAGCACCGCAGTTAATGACGGGCCATTTCGAGATAACAGCCTCTTGAACAATCCAAGCTCTCAATCAGTATGGCCGCGATAGAATATCCAGCAATGCCATGATACCTTCTGACTCAAATAGTATGTGAACCTTCTGAGAGAGCGCCAAAAAGCATTCCTCGTCGGAGAGTTTTTGCTTGTGGGGGAATTGCGACCGAAAGTCAAGCCACTCGTAAACAAGGTAATTAGAATGCGAATACGGTGTCTTGATCGGGAAGCCCCAGCCATATCTGTGTCTCCCTCGCACCGCGGTAAATGTCGGGCATCAGGGGGAGCTGGCAGTTCTTCTCATCGATGTTGCGTTGGTCGATACAGATGGCATCGACCCAGAGAAGCTTGATCTCGTGGTTTGTTCTGAGCTGGCGCAAGGCGGCCACGAGATTCTTGGTTGCCGAAAAAGCGACGTTGTTGATCCACACCGTCTCGGTGTCGTGTGCATCTCCCCAAGTGTACAACAGTGCATCGTAAGATGGTGGGTTGTCAAGGGATATCGTCTCGAGCGCAGATCGAATGGGGTCGTCGAAATCCGCAGCGGGCACAAGCCGGATGCATCTCGTCTCTCGCCGTCCCAATTTCTCTCTGCCATATATGCACGCCATTGTCCATCTCTGAGAACTCAGTTTTAGTGGATTTGAAAGGTTGCTGAGTTCAAGACGGGATACGATGCGGGGTGTGAACAGAAACAGGACCGCCATCACCCATCCCTCATCAGGCATCACTGGAGGCCCGGGCCATTTGTGTGGCTCGCCATGCTCCCGTCTGCTTGAATTAAGCCGATAGAAGCCTAGATCTCGGTCTGAACCAAAACCCTCACTGCACTTTCCAAGTACAGTAACGCCAATTTTCCTCCTCGGACAGTCACGGTTGTGAAGAAGATATCGCGAACAGTCGGAATTATTTCCGCGTATTAATGCCAAAATTTGTGTTTTTAGCGGTCGCGCAGTGAGCGAGCCCTTTTTACTGTCAACAATGCCACAAGTCACTGGACACGATAGTCACGATAATTCTGAAGAAGAGTCCCAGCCCTCAATTCGATTGCACTTGAATTCGTTGTTTCTTTTCATCTATATTTTATATTCATGCTTTCCCACTTTACAATGGTCCAACTGGTTTGTCTCTTTTTTTTTTTTTTTTTTCTCTGCTCTTTCTTTTTTCTTCTTTCCATTTCCGTTTCAATAAATTGAGCGCGCCAAAGGCCGGCCCTCTCGGCCGATCAAAAAGTCACGCCGTCGCTGCGGCCGGCGGTTATGCTGTGTTTTAGCCGACGATGGGTTTCAGAACCGCATGCGTGGGCCAACGGCACGGGCGGCCGTGCCATCGCCTCCCTCATCCGAGCTGCCGGGTCACGCCAGCCAACCAGGCAGAGGGAGTCGAAGCGCCGTTCGGACAAGAAAAGAAACATGACCCAACAAGCCAGCCAAAACGAGAGGCCAACACGTCTCCAACAGAGTCAAAAAGATGATTGTTTGCCCGGTTGGCGATTAGTAGTAGTCTCTTTGTCTGAGTCGTATTTATTGTCTTTGCTTTCCCTCCTCCACAAACCGCTCAAGAGAAATACATGGACAAAGAAAACTCGGTGAATAGTTCCAATCATTTGCAAATTCTTTACACACACACGGCTACATTGATTCAACACTCAAATCAAACCCAGAGCGCAGGCGCAATACACTTCATCAACAATTGACACAGACAAGACAACAATGGCAGATTTAGAAGCTCCCACGACTGATGTCGACGTGGTCATAGTCGGTGCCGGGCTGAGCGGCCTCCGAGCTGCCGTTGAGGTTCACAAAGCAGGGCTTTCGTGTGTCATTCTCGAGGCCATGGACCGTGTTGGCGGCAAGACACTTTCGGTTGACGCTTCACCAGGGAGTGACACGGGGAAGGTCGACCTCGGTGCGGCATGGATCAACGACACAACCCAAACTGAAATTGTGGCACTCGCCGAGGACTTTGGTCTCGAGTTGGTCAGGCAGCGGATTGCGGGGACCTATCTCCGGCAGAAGAGTGATGGTACCGTTGTGTCTTATGCGCTGGGCTTTGGTGATGTGAGTCCCCCCCCCCCCCTTTTTTTTTTTTTCACGAAATGTAATTACACGAAGAGAATTGCTGAACAAGACAAAAAAAAAAAAAGATAATTGAGCATCCCAAAGTCCTTGAATTCCACATGATGCTCATCAACCTTTGCGAAATCTGGCTGGGCCCTGACGCCAAGGCCCTCGACTCCGTCACGTTCAAAGCACTGGTTCAAGCAAACTTCCCTGGCGAGGACGCGGTGGTCGAGGCCGCCGACTTCCTGACAGGTGCGCTTCTTGGTGTGGGAGCAGACGAGATCAGCGCTTTGTTCATGATCGAGCACCTCAAGAGCGGTACTGGCCTTGAGAACATGATTTCAGACTTGCCCGATGGGGCACAGCATATGCGAATCCGCCAAGGTGAGCCCCCGTGGTGATATGGATATTATTGGATGATGTTCCACAACAGATACTGATGTCCCACAAACAGGCGCACAATCCTTCTCCATTAATCTTGAATCACTTCTCCCCGCAGGCTCGGTGCGGCTTTCTTCGCCTGCCATAAAGATTGTGCAGGCATCATCATTATCATCGTCATCATCACCATCATCATTATTATTGTCATATGGAGGTTACGTCACGACAACCACCACCAACGGCAGTGTTTTCCGCAGCAAGAAAGTGATTCTCTCCCTTCCCACGACCCTTCACCGTACCATTGAATTCAGTCCCGCACTTCCACCAGCCAAGCAAGTCCTCGCGGAACGCACTGCACTCGGATATCACGCCAAGACAGTCCTGGTCTTCTCCCGCCCCTGGTGGCGCGACGACGACGCCGCCGCCGCCGGGCTCTCAGGGGTGATGGACTCAACCATCACAACAGCCAACGGCGGCCCCATCTCCTTCACCCGCGACACCAGTTCCGACGTGGATGGCCAATTCAGCATCACCTGCTTCATCTTTGGTGAAAGAGGGCGCCAATGGTCGCAACTCAACGCCAGGGAAAGAAAGCAGCAAGTCCTGGATCATTTCAACCAAGTGTTTGGACCGGCGACGGCGGCGGCGGCGCGGATGGGCACGGGCACGGGCACGGGCAAGGGGGACGGGATACCTCCACAGCCCATCAACGTCATCGAAAAGGAGTGGTCGCCCAAGGACCAGTGGATTCAGGGCGGGCCGACGCCAGTGATGCCCCCAGACATTTTGGACAGCGAGGCTGGACAAGCGCTCTGCGAGCCGTTTGGGCATGTGCATTTCGTGGGGGCCGAGACAGCGACGGAGTGGCGGGGCTACATGGAGGGTGCAGTTAGGTCGGGGGTCAGAGGTGCTGAGGAGGTTATTGCGCTCTTGGGACAAAGGAGCCACGACGGGGTGGAGGTGGACGGCAGGGTTCGGGCGCTTCTGTAGGGTCGATAATTACAGGGATTTTTTGTTTCATAATTTGAGTCGTTAGCATAATAGCACGAATTATTGGCAATTGAAGAATATGTTGACCGAAAAAAAAGGAGTTACAAGCAAATAAATGAGGTCGACATGACAACTGTGTTGGTACGATCAGGTACTTGAATAAGATCCGAAAGACACCCATCTCAGGATGACCTGCGTATCGGTATGGCATGCGTTGCGTATTTAATTACATGCTAACTGGGCGCATCTACATGACAGGATAGCACTGGTAATGGGACTCATCACTTCTTGACGAGTAGTCTAGGTACCTCGGCCGAAAGGTCATGCTGTTTACTCTGACGGTCGATGCTGCCATAGATAAGTTGAACATGCTTCTGCTTTGAATCCCTTCTCCTGTCAGGTAGTAGCAACATTTCCCGTCAGCATTCAGTTTCTCATAGTTACTAAGCAGCGTCAGGCAGTAACACAGGTTTAAGAAAGAGTTCTTAGTTTCTCCCATCAGTGGCGGTGGATTAAGCTCTATCAGAATATTACAAAGCCATAGAGTCTGCGACATGCCTGTAGGATAAACAACAGTGCCTCCAAGAATGGACCACTGTCCACCATTCAGTCTTGTATCAACTACTCACGAACAACGTAGCACTTGAACCAATTACATCCAAGTCTGTATTATCAGTAAATATGTAACTCGATTCATTTAACCTACTCACCTCAACCAAGTTTTGTTACAAAATCAATATGCCCAACCCACCAATCAAGTTGCTCATATGGCGTTGCATCTTGGCCAAGATTGTTGAAGCATTAGAACTGTTGATTTGTTGTATTCCTTCTTCATTTCTTTGCAGGTAATTAGGCCTCTTTTATGATAACCGTTACTGCAACTATTGGTAGCAACAAAACCACCGGTTTGACGAACTGGCTCAAATAAAATACCACTGACCCTATCCGATCCGTGCATTCTTTGACTTCCCTGAAATGTAAAATGTACACACCCGTAATACTTGCCCCTTTCTCCACTTATTCCCCCCTTTTTATTTACCGCAAGTCACGTGAAACTGTCCTCTCACCATGGTTGTGAGAGGCCCACCTCCATCACAACCTTCCATGATCCTTGAAGCCATACCTACTGGCATGACGTCAAAGGTTAGTAACACTTACTTGCTGTCGCGGTTTAAACCTCGCGATGGTTGACGGTGAAGATTCCCTCCACACACCATGCATTCAGAAAATGCCACGACAGCAATGACGCAAGGCAATAAATGGAACCAAGAGAGAAAATGAGACAAGGGATGAAAACTCGAGGGGACTCGGGCTTGTGCAGACACAGCACAAAGTAAATAGTTCTTGAACAACCGAGTCGTGCCCGCTCATCCACCATAGGCTTCGAAGGCTGGCATATAAATGAAGGGAAAATGGTGAACTCAACTGGTTGTGAAACATATTGCTTGCAAAACTCGTCTCTTCTACCAAGTATCTATTATAAGGTATTTTGGTGGTTCTTTGCACCACATCCCTGCAGTGAAATGCACAAAGAATTCGGGTTCGCATCAATCCGAGTAAACAAGGCTTCTCTTTTAGGTATCTCCCACGTCTATATGTGGTTCCTCTCACATGATGACCTCGTTGGCAACATCCTAGAAAAGGGGTCGGGTTAATGCTTTCTGTTCCCCCAACACTGCGTGGGTGTGGGAGATGGCTTACCCTCTTCAACTCCTTGAACGGGAGGCATATGCAGTTCTGCACGCGCACCTCGTCGCCGACTGTACATTCCTTGCCCAGAATGGTGATGGCTTGCACCTTGACACCATTCTTGACGATGCTCGTTGTGTGGCTCGTCACCGGCGTCGGGGTTCCCTCGACGCGAGCCCACGCACCAACCCGACTGTTCCAACCGATAATTGAGTACAGCACACAGGCATCGTGCTTAATTTCGGAATCTTCCAAGACAATGGACTCCTTCACGCGGGCACCGGCTCCGATAACAGCTCGGGGACCGATCGAAACGTTGGGGCCGAGCTTCGCGGTGGGGTGTACCTGCGCGGTGGGATGGATGTACACGGGCGCAATGATGTTCTCCGACGGTGTTGCTAGCTCCTTTGACCCGTTCTGGCGTGCTTGCTGGAGGTACAGAGCGTTGGCTGGGATGGCAGAGCCAGCAGTCTTGATCTGGCGCCAGAAGTCCTTCGTCTCGTACACATAAAACTGCTTGCTGTCGGCCATGTCGCTAAGAATGTCTTGCTCAAGACGGATGACTTCATTCTTGCGGTTCTCGTCGTCGTCGTCGTCGATCATGAAGGAGCTTTCGAGGTTGTCGGAAGAGGGATACGAAACCAGGCGGGCGGGGCGGTCAGTGCGACGCTTGATGGCAGTGCGAATGGAAGGGAAGATGGCATCGGTAGTGAAGAGATAGACGCCGCAGTTGATCAAGTTGGAGATGTGGCTTTCGGGCTTCTCGACGTAATGCAGGACGCGGCGGGTGTGGGCGTCGGAAACGATGCAGCCAAAGTTGGAGGCGGCATCTTCACTCACGCGGGTGCCCAGAATGACAGCCTCGGCATCCTTCTCCTGGGAGAGCTTGAGCATCTCGTTGAGGGGGAAGCTGCAGCAGACATCCGAGTTGAGGACGAAGATATGCTCGGGACGGCCCTTGAGGATGGCATCGCGGAAGTGGTACAGGCCGCCAGCGGTGCCCAACGCCTGGTATTCGCGAAGGTATTTGATGGAGAGGTTGGGGAACTCGGTGGCCGAGTCCTTGATGAAGTCGCGGAAGACGGACTCCTCATAGTAGCCAATGAGGTAGACTTCGTGGATGGAAGGGACCTTGGCAATGGCGGTCAGGCAGTGCCAGATGATGGGGTGGCCAGCGACGTCGAAGAGGGGCTAGAGACGACGAACAAGACGACCATGTTAGATGCGAATGCGACAGAAGAGAGAGCAGGATCAGAAGACGGAGGACCGGGGGGGTACATACCTTGGGGACGTCGAGCGAGAGCGGCCTGAAGCGTGTGCCGCGCGAAGAGCCTCCAACCTTGACTGGGTGTCAACAAAAAGTAGCCTGGACATGACCATGGGTGTGGCACATCAAGTTATCAACGCTCCCTCCACCAGCAAACTCACAAGAATGACGGCCTTTGTGGCGCCCGTGTTGCCGTTGGACTTTTCGCGGCGCGGGATTTGCAGAGACATAATGGGTATTCTAGGTGGGAAGATTGCGCGTGGGACTGCTATTCCATAGAGGTGAAGTACTCGTAGCGGTGGTTGTTGACGACTTTGGGTTCCAAAAGTCCGAGTTGCAGCTGGCAGTTGTTCTTAGTGCGTCCCCTGAAATCTGGCTTGCCCCCCCCCCCCCCCCCCCCATGTGAATCGATCCTCGCAGGGGTTTGGCCAGTTGCCCGCTTGGTCTGTGCGCCGCAATGTCCCACACTCCACCTTCCTGGGCCCTGCCCCTCCAATCCGTCGGCGGGGTGTGAGGGGGACATGCTAGGGACGGACCGGACGAAACTTGCCACGCCTTCCACCTCTCCCCAGCTCTTAACCCAATTACAGGACATCACTCTTGCGGTGCGTCGTGACATTGAACAACGAAACGTCGAAACAGTCCTGCCTGAGTCCTCAACCGCATATTTCCGGGTCTTAAAAAGACTAGCTATTACTGCTATTTGACCTCCATACAAGAAATAATGAAGCTTCCTTTAGATTGCCTTTCCCATTCTTCGTCGTGTTTCCTTTCTCGCGTCCGATTTCCATGCCACCTCAAAGATGATGACAAAGTCAATAAGCACACCCAAATGCAGGGGGGGCGGCAGGTTTGGCATGGATTGGAGGAGAATGTGTCGTCAAAAGTCTAGACGAATTTTCAAGTTTCCGTCGTTTCACTCACGTTCACAGCTTCGCACCAAATTTCAGCGTCCCGTCGTGAGGCGCTGTTCATCCGCCGCCAATTTGATCGCCGCCAGACTACCCCACAATTGTCCAGCCCCGCCTTCTTTCGTTAGACCCTTGCTCAACACTGCTGCCTCTCTCTCATGAGATGGCGTTTGTTACTGTACCCACCTAAATTAGCCGGGTGTCCTAACACAGACCATCGTCAATCGGTGCGCATTCAGAGCTTCCTGTTTTTGGACTCGCAACGAAAGCTGAACAGGTCCACCGGCCGCTCGCGGTTTTAAGACAGCGAGTTTTTCCCCCTTCCCTCGCCCCAGCTTTCTTTCTCCTCTTCCTCCATCTTTCCTGTCTCTGTCTGACATTTTCTCTCCCCTCTTCAAACTTCTTCCGCCTTACGTACCTTCCCTTTCAACCAAATCAAAAAAGACGACAAAGTTGTCTTTTCCCCCTCAAGCTTCCTTCCTGCTCTCTACCTTCCTTCTCTGTCTGACAAGCTATCCCAATCTCACCATTTCACTCTTCCGCCCACCAATGTTTCTGCCACCCACTCTTCTCGTCTGCCCTTGACCTTGATCTGGAATCACACGTGTACATTCGCACACGGTTTGATCTTGTATGATATCGGACTCTGAGATTTTCTCTTGTGTGGATTTTGAAGACAAGATCGGGTATTTGCATCCAAGAAGCGACCATGGCTCGCGGGAAGGGTATCGTGAAGAGGGAGATGCTTGGCGAAAGCCACCGAAAAACTGCGACTCGAGTTTATGCCACCCCGACAGTGACAGAGACTCAGGCTGATGCCGAGAACCGGGAGATTCGATCTACAGCTCGTAAGTCCTTTCGACCACCACTGAATCATCTGATGAACGAGCCGCGAGCTAACCTGCCACAGCTAGCATCAACACCTACCGACCACCTGTTCTTACCCAGGTCGCTGAGGTCGCTGAGGTCGCCGAGGTCGCTGAGGTCGCTGAGGTCGCTGAGGTCGCTGAGGTCGCTGAGGTCGCTGAGGTTGCTGAGGTCGCTGAGGTTGCTCAGGTCGCTGAGGAGGAGGACGACGACCTGCAGTTCCTGGAGATGAAGATCATCAAGCGCCAACCGGACGAGGACGATGCTTCTGCACAGTCGTTCATTGCACCCAACCTGGCCCTCAAGGATTTTGGCCAGAAGCTAAAAGACATCAATGATGCGCTTGGCGAGCTTCAGGCTCGAGGCATCCAACATGTTGCTCCCCTACCCGAGCTTGTTCTTGTCGGCGACCAATCATCCGGCAAATCCAGCCTCATGTCAGCAATTGCTGGCCTGAGCTTGCCTCGAAGCAGTGGCACTTGCACTCGGTGTCCCATTCACATCCGCATTTCGCGTGCCGACGAAGTGTTGGTCCGCGTCTCCTTGAAGAAGGACTACGACTTCCAGCCTCGGGCCCGACCCATCACAATCCGTGATGTTACCGCCAAGGATCAGTATCCGCCGTGGGTTAAGCTCGACCCGGCCAGAGTCGAGCGACTCGAGTTTAAATCCATCGCAAACAAATTTGAGTCGGACGACATCGAGAATATTTTGCGATGTGCCCAGGTGGCTGTTCTGAACCCAACTAAACACTTCAGAAACTTCATCCCCAAGCTCAGAGGTGAAGCATCCGAAGAGGTGCGAATGCAAATTCTGGACAGAGTGAACGAGTATGATGCCAAGGCGGAGGCGCAATTCTCTCCCAATACCGTGGCCATCGAGATCAAGGGCCCTGGGCTTGCTGATCTCAGCTTTTACGATCTCCCCGGGGTGTTTCTGTCGGCCAAGCACGAAGAGGATGACTTCCTTGCCAGGGTTGTTCGGAACCTGGCCTGCGAGTACATATCGCGCCAGAATGCCATCATCATTTGGGCAGTGCCCATGAATCAGGATGCAGAGACGTCGTACGCATTCAAGCTGATTCATGAAATGAAAGCCAAGGGGCGCTGTCTTGGAGTTATGACCAAGGCCGACTTGCTGCCGCGAGAAAACGCCAACTCTACAAACTGGGTCGATATGCTCAACAACAAGACCCACCGCACTGGTTTGGGCTACTTTATCACTTCAAGGCAAGGAAGTGATCTCGAATCTCAAGGCGCCATGGAGGAAGCTTTCTTCAGCGGAAGGGCGATGGGTGCAACCGGCGAGTGGCCCGAGATTTTCAGGGACTTCAGAGACCACTGCGGTGTTGAGAAGCTGAAGACGTTTCTCTCACATAAGCTTGGCGAAGAATTCTCCAAAGTGTAAGTCCTAACTGCCGATCTTATCGCTTTGTCAGTGTATTTACTAATATCATTTAGGCTGCCCGAAGTAAAGCTCAAGGTCAACAATCGTATCTGCGACATTGACCATCAGCGGAAGCAGTACCCTGACCTGGCTGCTAACTACCAATGGGAAATCCTGAACAAAATTGTTCAGTTCGGCGCTGATGTGAAAGCCCGTATCAACCAGCCCGACTTCCAGGGTCGGTGGGACAACCAGTGCTTGGAACAACTCCGAAAGGGAATTCTGGACCTGAAGCCAAGATATAAGCTCCATGACGAAACTCCTTGTTACGTCATAGACGACGACGATGACGAGGTGCCTGTCACGGTGACTCCGAGTCAGCGAAAGCGCCCCGGCGCCTCAGGCAACCATGCAACGCCCACCCCAAAGAGACAACGGGTGCAGACGGCGGTAAAGGCGGAGCCGGTCGACAGCTCTTTTATGTCCCCAGCAACACAGCGAAGCGTCGGTCCCCCAGCAACATCTCCGGCTTCACAGCGAGGCCTGGACTCCCCACGGCCGGGAACACTGCGCGGGCCTCCTCACCTGCAGGCGAAAACCCTGAAGCAGCTTCGTGAGATTATTCAGAAGAACTCGGCGCCTGGCCAGCCAGGCCTTGTTCCCCAGACGGTTTATGAACCGTTGTATAGAGATTCAGCAAAACATTGGGGCCCTCACCTGAACCTCTTCATTGAGAAGACGTTGGATTTTATTGCCAACGAGATCTTTGTGATTCTCAACCGAGCATTTCCAGATATGAGAAACAGGGCGATTTACCGAAAGTCCATCTTGCACATCAGGGCCTTACTCGATTCATGGCGGAAGGATTTGCGAGACCCAGTCTTCGAGGTTTACAAACTCGAGGCGCAGCGTCTTTTCACAAAGGACAAGAAATCCCTGGAGCTTCACAAGGCCACCGAGATGAGAATGCTTGTTCGACACAGGAACCATTTTCGCATTGCCGCGCACCAAGGCCGAGACGCTGGGCCCCTCGCTAAGATGGAGGAGCTCACGGAGGAGCAACTCGCCCAAGAAGCAGCCGACATGGCGAAGAGCTTGAAACATATTGGCCCGGATGATTACGGAGCCGAGTTGGACGTCATGGCGTATGTAAGGGGCTACTACTTGACTGCTGCAAATAGGTTCTTGGACCATGTGGCGATGCGAGTCATGGCTGGACTGCTGCCGCGCATTGAAGCGGTCATTGGTAGCTACCTGCATGAGAAGCTCGAGTTGAGCAGCGGAGTTCCGAGTAAGTCTTTCCAATTTCCCGTTCTTCTTTCACGTAGGCCTCAACTAACCAACCTTTTAGCTGCAGACGTCTTCGAGAAGCTCATGGAGGAAGGACCCGAGATCGCGCAGAAGAGAAAAGATCTCCGAGTTGAGCGAGAGAAGTTGGAGCAGGCGCTCAAGATCATCGTCGACCTTGAGAAAAACCAACAAGCTGCTCCAAATGTCGTCGGCAGGGGTGCCTCCGAGAGTGCCGGGCGCTCTTCCACCCCCGAATCATATGCGGGGACTCAGTACGACGAAGCCTGAAGACGTTTGACACACGTTCTGCTTTCCCATGTTTCTTATTCGATCTGGTATTTTCGGTATTCTCTTTGCTGGTGGGAACTTGGCGTCCCTGGTTACGGCGCTGTCGTCTGGAGCTTAAGGGATGGATGGATGGATGGATGAAAATGGAGTACGAGACACAACCTGGACCTGTCAGATCGGCAGGAGTTTTACGGATTTTTTGCTATGATGATTCGCAGAAGGGATTTGTTGATGTTACGTGGAGGAGTTTTTTCGGACTAGTTTGTTCAGCGTTGTCGCTGGCATTGAACCAGGCTGGGGTTTGTTCCCAGACGAAGCAGGGTGACCGGAAAGGCTTTTCGGATTTGTCCGCCCTCGCAATGGACGACCAGGGGGGCGGGCATGCCTTCTTTCTGCTGCTTCACCCCAATCATGTGTGTGCATCACAAACACTGGGTCTTTGATACCTTTTCTTTCCTCAAGTTTGGTATCTTTCTACCGCGTCTCGGACGGCAAGGACGGAACAGGCGGCGCTCTTATAGGTACCTAGCTAGACATGCAGCTGTAGCTGTAATGTTGCATGCATCATCACAATGCAAAAACAGCGTGCGTTTTACACTCCTTTCTTTTCACACCATTCAAAAGTGTTCATAGAGTGGACGACTTCCCGCCTCTATCCCACTTTCATCGGTTGTTCAATGACCAACCAAGGGGTTGACATGTGAACCAAGCTCGCCAAGTAGTTGTATGATCGTAGTGTTCAATGTTTAAACAAGTCTGGTTATCCAATGCAATGCAATCGCGCGGACCATGCGACCCGAGCACTTCGCCGGTGGAAACATATAATGCAGTATGTCACCACAAGAGTCTCTTGTATATTGTAATGATATCAACATTTTGCACTGACCAGATAATATTGACATTCATCTGCAGCTGACAAGATCACCATATGTCATGGCTTCAGCTCGGCCAGATGGTAATATTTTACACCCCTACAAACTGTCTAGTACACCCCGGACCAAGACTCTTGAAGAGCCTCGCAGCCAATCTGAAGAAAGCACAAATAAACAACGAGCCTAGGCTCCAACCCCCCTGTCAAATAATGGCTATATTTGATCCGAGCAAAGAAATGACATGAAAGGACACCTTCGCGCGCTCGACAGCTTGGGTATCCGTCACTTCCTAGTCTTCTCCTTCTCGATGTCCGAACTACCAATGTCGTATAAGAGTGACGTTTGTCGCCGAAGCTTCAGTGATGGAGTGGTCCCTTGCGAGGGTGCAACTGAACATGTATCTCGATGGACGGGGGCTCTGGTCAATGTGCGTTCGGCTACGGAAGCCATCTCCTCGTCTATATCACTGCTCCCAAGGGGGCCAAACAGTGTCTCTTGAGATCCAGTGACGTTTTTCTGTGGTCGCTGAAGATAAGCACTGGAATCTGACTTCCTATCCATGGGACCAGCAGCCCGAGCGGCCAGAACGTTTGTTTTGTTCGCGTTCGAAGCAACGCCTTGCGCCCGGCGAGCGATCGGATGTGTGGTGTCTGGATGAAAGCTGCTATCTGAAGCCGGCAAGTACGATGAATCCGATGAGATTGTGATAGTTTCCACAAACTTGGCAGGGTTTGGAGACTGTGGCGATGTCGTCGGAGATTTGAACCTCTTTGGTTTTGGAGCATTGGTGCCGATTCCAGTGTTGTCCGGGTGTCTCTTGTTTCCCTGCAGCCTTGAGCCATTGGTTTGGCTTTCGCGTATTACTTCCTGGGTCGGTGCGAGACTTGAAGCAGCATGCTCAAAGATTTGCTAATAAATGTTAGCGACAGTTTGGCTACCAATACCCCTAAGTTTAGAACATACAAGAGGAGGTTTCGGTTTTCTCTTGGGACCAACTGTTTGTTTCTGTGTATTTTCTTTTGAACTCTGTTTGTTGTCCTCTGTAGCCGATTTGGTGCTGACTCCTCTGTCTTTGTTTGAAGTCATTTGGCTAACTTTGCTGGAGGTATTTGCCTTTGAGTTTTGTGTCATGGGAGGAGAGTTTGGTCGAGGGGCTCCATTGTCTTGACCGTGGGAACCAGATGCCTTTGTAGCTGTAGCTCGCTTTATCTTTGGTTCTTGCGTCGCCTGGCTTTCCTCTTTGAACCGAGAAGGATTAGGTGATGAGGCCATATCAGACTCAGGGTCACACGGGAGTGGTACAATGCTAGACAAAGTTAGCAAGCGTGAAGAAGGGCCCAGGGGATGAGACAAACTCTAGGTGTGCAATCTTTTCGCGACAAAACTGGTCCTGTTCACGTAGTTTATGATTGGCGGTGTGGAACTCCGTGTCGTTGAATGCCCAAGCCCCGAGCGGTGAATCGTCTGGACGGCCAGTTGAAGAGAAAGCGAGGGTAAAGTACACAGGTGCTAAATTATTCCCATTAGCAACGTGGTTGACGCGCCATGTGGGGAGCGAAGGAGAAGGGCAAGAACCTTCCATAAGCGGGAGACGACTGAGATAGTCTCCAAGGCTCCAGAGCTTGGCCCCGGTCGTCGATACGTTCCGACAAGCAGGTCCTTCTCGCCAGATGTCAATGCCATGTTTCCCATCTTGGCCGTACTTGAACACCATTGAGTAGTGCTCAATGAGACAGTTTTTGCTCCATGTCTTGGATCGCAAGAAACATATCCGGAAGTTGACCAACTTCCCATTGTCGATCAACGGGAAAATGTCTGCTGTCTAAAGAAACGCATCAGATTATAGAATCGATATAATCAAGCATCACAACCTACCAAGATTCCCAGAAAACGGGCCAGTTCATAGTCTTCGTCCTTGTGCAAGTAGATGGTGCTCTCGCGATCTCTGAGAAGCTCCATATCATGACGGAGACTTGGGGATCCAGAGGTGAGGATGTCATCGAACGTTCTCGACAACAGATGATTCAAGGACAAGACCCGGAAGAACTGCGGCTGGAAAGCGTATCTAATAAGGTAGATCCATTGTTAGGACTCTGGAAGCAGCTTTCACCAACTGACACCCATCACCTACCTTGCATAGAGTATCTGGCTCACCTGAGGCAAACATTAATGTTAGTTGACGGCAGGTATCGGGCGAACGAAGCGATGGACTCACAACGGCGCCAAACACTGTCTTGCACAGTTCAACATCGCGCCTGGGCGGACGACGGCCTGGCTCAGGAAGGGCCGTGATTGGCTGCTTCGACATGGCGGATTCGAGCAAGGGGCGCAATCCTCAGGGGCGTTCCACGGCACAACATCAGCGTGAACAACGCAAGAGGGATTTGGGGTTGGATGTTGCCTCGGAGCAGTGTTGCGGAAACTTGGAAGGCGGCCATTGCAAATTTGCAAGTCACGCAAAGGCTCATAGCGAGGAATCTCCTCGGAAGGCAGGAGCAGAAGTCGCGTATTGTAGGAAAGTGTGTCCCTGCCGGTTGAGGAAAGTGTAATGCCAGTCCCAACCAAAACACCAATGCTGCATTTGAGTGTTCGCCGCCGGTCGTTACGTGAAAGAGACGAGGGAGCCCCTCTCTACCGCTTCGACTCCCAGAATAGAGTCTGCCGTTTTTTCATGATCCAGAGGAAGGCTGGCAACGCAGACTTCCATTCACGGCGACAAAAACAATACATATTTACGTGGTCGCAGATTACGGTGACCTCGGCTTTTATGTGGGCAAATTTTTTCAGAGAGACCAAGACTTGTAATCATCGAAGAATCGGCCTCGATGCAGTGGGCGAGTGAAGCGTTGCGGCTCCGGAATTTTTTTATCGGTGACGACTTCATTCCGATTTCCGATTGTTGGAGTCGGGGGCGACGGGTGTTAGATTCCACAGAGTAAATAAATCGTCTGCTGCCGGATCCTCAAAACAACAATGTGGCTTTCGGTTTCGTCGCAAAAGGAGGCCGCAGCAAAGTGAAATAAACGCTCAAGGGCAAGACCCAACACGGAAATTCGAGACGCTCACCTCACATCGGGCCGGCTACTCGGGCCATCGGGCGAAACCCGTGCGGCGCTGGCGATGGCCGCCTTCGCGATCCGGTTGGCCGCATTATTTGACCTTTGCGGCAGTCTATTTCCGGGAGAGTAGGTAGGACAAAAATCTTTTGGGGAACGGGCGGCTGGTAACAAGGCCGTCATCGATCAGTGAACCATGGATTCATTCATTCAGAGGTCCCCAAAGTCTATGTGTATATCAATGGGCCACGCTACATGCCTTGGGACTGAACGGATCTGGGGTTTGATCGCCAGAAAATATCAGATAAAGGTGTAGATTGCTGTAGCCGACGGCGTCACTGGGAGCTTGCGAGCTGATCTCGCCGATGAACCTCTGTCGGTCGGTGATCAGGCAGGAGGACGCCCCGATCGGCACGGAAGGGGCAATGGATGCAAGGAAGGGTTCTCAGCTCGGGCCACCGCAAGGAGGCGAGCAAGGTACCTACCTGCCTGGGCTACAGCGTTCGGCCTCTTGCACACCTGTCAACCACCAAAATATCCAAGAGAAGAAGAAAGGACCTCGGTTGGATCCTTTCCACCTGTTCCTGAGGTACGGTACCTCCGTATCGTTCAGTAGTTAATAGAGGAATCTTGTTGGTGTCAATGGAAGAGCAGGACAAACAATGGACGGGAATAGCCTGCCCGGAAAGGCCGTCGGCGTGGACAAGGGGCAAATTCGGTAAAACCGCCAAAAGAAAAGAGAATGAAATCCAAGGACGCGCTAACTTGACCTGGTCTTCCGGCACCCGTACCGATGCCCGATCCAGACCAGGGCTGAACAGGATGTGGCTGGCTTGCATGCACACCCCTCCCCAATTCATTCTTCAGCGCAACGGGGAGATATGCCCTGGAATGTGAGACCTGGTGATCAAAGATGGCCCATGACCCGAGTCTGGTTTGACGGAGACACAGGCAGAATCTTGACTTCTTGATTATGTCATATAGAAAAGAAGCTGTGCTCTATGTATAGCTGCAGGTCGTTGGTAAAATTGAAAATATTTCCAACATCTTATGGATTATTTGTGCATCACATCAAGTTCTCGCCACGGTCGCGTTGGAGACTCGTGTTGCGTGTTGGTGGGGGAATTCTCAAAACTTTGACGCCCCAAAGTGGCTGGTGCCTACGGCTTCCTTTGCTCACATTGGTCCAAGCGTTCATCTGTCGGCTGGCAGAACTGGCAACTCCAGGTGCATGGTGCTGCTGCTGTGCGTCGTTGGGGTGTCTCGCTCTCCGCCAGAACTTGGATCACAATCTAGTATCACATCCCATCCCATCCCATCCCCACCTCAGCGCCCAGGCAGATAGACCCAGCGGCCCCGAGACTTCCATTTCGCAGCGATAGCTTCCCTCTGTCTCTAGTTCCTTGCCGTATAGTCTCTCTCCATCTGCTGCACCTGGGCCTGCTCGACGTGTTTTTCGTCTTATGACTCGGATCCCGCTTTTTAGCACCACAGCGTTGTTGACCGACGCTAGTCCCTCCCACTCAAACCAAACCACCACCGCCTCCTCCCATTTTCCTTGAAACCACGGTGCTTTTCTTTCCCTCAACAGCCAGCGAGCGACCTGCCAAAACCTTGCAGCAAAGATTCCTCTCGGCTCGCACCGACAAAGCCATGATACCAGCCTGAAATTCAGCCTCGCTCTATTTCGGTGGGGGATCCCTGGCCGCCACCTAACGCGCGTTGGTAATCCACGATACACACCACACCGACACCGCACTCGTTGGACCGAACAAGACACCACCACGACCACAAAGTGGCCCGAGATCAGGCCAAACATTCACCTCTTTTTTTCTTGTTGCGCTTCTACGTCTCCCACAACGCAGCAACGCATCCGACCTCTGCGTTGCGTTATCTGCACCTGGCAACCTTCCCCATCTACCCGAGGCCGTCCGACAACACCGCCGACCTCTTCACCCCCCGATTGCCAGTACAAGACATTCGCAGGTCTCCGAGGCTATGAGCTCGCCTCTGGCCACCAGTAAGGCTATGGAGGTTAGCCGTCCGCGTTCCAGCCAACGAGTGTCCATGACTTGGGAGGAAGACGAGGCCACTATAACTCATCACCGCATGATGCAGTTTGCCGAGGAGTGTATCGAGACCAAGACAATCACCACCACCACCACCACAAAGCGTGCATATCCTCCCCTCTTCATCCGCGAGCCTCGAGATCTAAATACGCTTGACTCGAAAGAATACCCTCTCGCCTCAAGACCGACCCCTCCCGAACTCCGAAAGCTGACCTTTGGCCTGGGTGACCGTGATGGCGAAGCCTGGTCGTTTGATGAGGACCTGGATGCTCATGTGAGTGTGAGCCACCCTTCTCTCCGCTAGCCCACAAGGTTGATGGTGTTTGCTAACCTACTTCTAGAATCGTCGATCCCAGAGCACCGACTACACGGGCAACGTGAAGTCGGAACCCGGTGTCGACAACCCCCTCGCCGAGTCATCACACCGCTCCAGCAATCTTGTTACCGAGCCTCCATTACGACGATCCCGCAGGTCGAGCGCCAGACCGGCTTCCCCAAGCTATACCCCCCTCCCCCCTCGAACGTCCCAGAGATCTACGAGACATAACAACATCTCGCATGTTGCATCTGACAAGCTCCGCCGTGCCGTAGCACATAGCACACGAAAGGAGTCGGACAAGGCGAGCCGGCAAGCGATTGGGTATTTGGCAACACCAGATACTTCCGAGATTGTCGCTGCCCCCCTCGGCCTCGATCGGCCGTCTCGCCTTAGGCACCTTCACGCCGACAACGTCGACTCGGGTGCGAGCCAAGAAACTTTGTTGTATGATGCCGCAAGCCCCGCAGCAAGCGAGTCGCAAACTGCATTCAGCAATGTTGCTACACCTCCCATCACCGACGCAGACCTCCAGCCCTTCGCGGACCTGGACGATTCTCTTCATCAAACTGTTCGTGCACTGCACGCGAGACCAAGCATCAACACCGTAGCGGCACAAGATGCCAGCTTGCCTAGCCCGCGCCTTTCACCGACCCTGGCCGCTGCCCAGCTCCAGCCAAGCCAGGTGGACGACGATGGGGAGGAGGAGGACGAGCCGCTGTTTTCTCAGCAAGTCGCACGAACCAACCGAAGACGATGGCTTGACGAGAGCCAGTCGACTGTGGAGGGTGATTCTGACCTTGTCGGCTTGGATCTGTCACCGGTTCAATACGATACCGCCATGTCTCGTTCCAGACATTCACCAGGCAACCCCGTAAACCCTCGTGCCATGCTCGACAGCTTTGACGCCATGCCGAACGACTTCAAGACCTGGATGATGTATCAGTTCCTCCGGAGATGTCCTCGGAAGACGCTCCACATGGTTGCGGACGTGGTCAACCCAGCCCTGAAATGCGACTTCCTCCGGCAGCTTCCCCTGGAGCTCAGCTATCATGTTTTGTCTTATCTGGACCATCGTCATCTTTGCCGGGCAGCACAGGTTTCCAAGCACTGGCGGAACATCGTCGATAGCAACGAGACGGGCTGGAAGGAACTGTTCGACCGTGATGGGTTCGTGATGCCTCTTGGAGAGCTCCAGAAGGCCATTACGCAGGGCTGGGGATGGCAGGATCCCGTGGGAGCAGAGGGCTGTGAGCTTGATCTGAGCCTGCAGAACAGGCTGACATCGAGCGAGTCGGAACTCATCCGATCGGCCGTGAAGTCAGATAAGCCAGACCCTCTTCCGAAGACCAGATCGAAGCGCAAGCGTGGCCTGACCCTCAATGCTGATCGGGCTAAGCGACGTGCCAGCGCCCAAGAGTCGAGAGATGATAGCTCCTCCCCCGTGGCGAAGATGCACAAGTCCGAGGGCCCTAACTCGGCTGCTAATGCTGCTGCTATTGCTGTCCCCGACCCTCGCATCGGCCTCCCAAGTCTCCGGAAGCTCCACCTATTCAAGTCGCTCTACCGACGCCATTATATGATCCGGCAGAGCTGGACGAGCGGAAAGGTTAAGCCAGGACATGTTGCCTTCGCGGCTCATCCACGCCACGTCATCACGTGTCTGCAGTTTGACGAAGACAAGATTATTACCGGCAGCGACGACACACTCATTCATGTTTATGATACCAAGACAGGAAAGCTACGCACGAAGCTTGAAGGCCACGAAGGTGGTGTGTGGGCCCTCCAATACGAAGGAAATACACTGGTGTCTGGTAGTACCGACCGGTCTGTTCGTGTTTGGGATATACAGAAGGGAATTTGCACCCAGACCTTCTTCGGCCATACATCCACCGTCCGCTGTCTGCAGATTCTGATGCCCACGGACACTGGCAGAGTGGAAGAGGGCAAGTCTGTCATGATGCCGCCGAAACCCTTGATCATCACCGGCTCCCGTGACAGCCAGTTGCGGGTTTGGCGACTGCCCGAGGCGGGCTCTCGTCGCTATATTCAGACCGGCCCTCCCGCGAACGACGATCAGTGCCCGTACTTTATTAGGATTTTGGCAGGACACACTCACTCGGTTCGCGCCATATCAGCTCACGGGGACACTCTCGTCTCTGGCAGCTATGACAGCACTGTCCGCGTCTGGCGCATCAGCACCGGCGAGCAGTTGCATGTTCTACATGGCCATAGCCAGAAAGTCTACTCGGTGGTTCTTGACCATAAGAGGAACCGCTGCATTTCGGGCTCGATGGATTCACTAGTAAAGATATGGGACCTGAACACGGGTGCTTGTCTGCACAACTTGGAAGGCCACAGCTTGCTGGTTGGTCTGTTGGATCTGCGCGACGAGAAGCTCGTGTCTGCCGCAGCGGACAGCACATTGAGAATCTGGGACCCGGAGAACGGAAAATGCAAAGGCACTCTCATGGCTCATACTGGAGCTATTACCTGCTTTCAGCATGATGGGCGCAAAGTCATTTCCGGAAGCGAAAAGTCGGTCAAGATGTGGGACATCAACACGGGCGAATGCATCCAAGACCTCCTCACCGACCTGAGCGGCATGTGGCAGGTCAAGTTTGACGAGCGGAGATGCGTAGCCGCTGTCCAACGGGGTAGCTTGACCTATCTGGAGGTAAGTGCCATTTTTGTCTTTTTGGGGGTGAAGGAATTGCGCTAACGTTGATTTATAGATCCTTGACTTTGGCGCGGTCCGAGATGGCAAGGCCCCTGAGGAATTGGGCAAGCGCAAGTTGCTGAACGAGGCTGAAGTTCAGCGACTGATTGCCGAGGAGACGTGACCTTGGCCAACTGTTCCCAGCTGGGCCTCTTTCTTATTATTGTTATTATTATTATCAATGGTGATTGCGGAAGCCAGCACCATATTGATCGAGTCGCAGGGGCCTGTTTATACCTTTAGGAGGGGGGCTATGATATGAAACGAACAGCAAAAAACCACAGGAGCTACAGCATGGGATTTTACACATCTTCGGTACTGGGAGCATCTTCACGTGTTGGAGTCATCATTCTCGGGGAGTATGGTTAGCGTTTCCGGCGTATATTTACTTCCTTTTTGCCTTGATGTAGGCCTACAATAGTCAGTTTCTTTTTATCATTGGCATTTGGGTCATCGCTTGGGAGCACCGCCGGCGTCTGGCATGGGGGACAGGGCAAGGCAACGCTGCCATAAACATCGACTTTATTATACGCGGCGAATAAGTAGGCCAATTTGCAATCTTTTGCCGCTTAACGGCTGCCTTGTTTATATATTTGTCTACGTACTTATCCGTCCGTGACCGTCCATGTTTTTGTCTATTGCGGAGAAAGGTTTGTGATGAATGCTTCAGGAACTACTTTTGCTGTCGTTGTTGGCCCTCTGCGGGTGCTAAAAAGGCAGTGCAGGGCAAAAACGGTGGCTTATTTTCAGAAAATCTGCCCCGTTAGTATACCATTCATTGGCTATCACGGTTTGACTTGCCACTAACGATCACCTCATACAGCTACCTATTGACCAGTTGGCTGGTGGTAGGTCCCCTTTGCTGGGGTTAAAAAAGCAGTGCAGCTGTGAAATTTCCACCTTGTAGTCTGCCTGACGATATCCGTAGCTACGATTGGATATCATGGTTTGACCAAACACCAATTATTCGTTTCACACAAAGTCACACAAACTGTGGGATTCTTGCGGTTGAAATAACGGCATCCCAATCTTTTTTCTCCCTGCCCTTTTCGCCCATTATTGCCTCACGTGCGGGCTCGTTTTATTAATATGTTTTTACTAATGGTTTAAGGGGGGCTTGAAGGAATTCCGTCTCTGTTTACGAATTTGGTTTGAACGACATGGTCTTGAACGCTTTATGTGTTGTGGAATAAGTACCTTAGGTAGCAAAAACAAACAAACCCGCCCCGTGAAAACCCTCCATCTCTTCCTCTCCTTAAACGCCTTGTTGACATACAGAAAAATAGGAAGATCAAGTAGTTGAATATCATTCCTGAGCTCTAACTCCGTAATAATTACCCAACCTTTTGGAAATTATGCGCCCCTTGGAACCTTCAAAACCAGTTTTATCTTGGACAGAACTGTTAACCTGCCTGGCTTAGAAGAGTGACGGCAAAAAAAAAAAAAGCCAGTTAGTTATTCAAGGGCTTTGGTAAATCTCATCATGCTGTTTGTCTGGACCCGTCGTTATGTCCCAATGTCTCTCCGCGTCACGGTCGACAACGTCGATGAGGATAACGACGGACTTGCGGGGATTGTTTGAGTGATGGTGTTGAGCACTGTTGTCATGGTGGTGGATACGCCGCCGCATACATGTAGTGCGTTGTCAGGGGTATTGCTGATGGGGATGTGAGTGGGACTTGGTTTTGCCTCCTCGTTCACGGTGACTGTGGCGGTTGCAACAGCCGGCGGCGGTGGAGGTCCCGGGTGTGGATGCCATCCTGGATGCGGTGCGTGATGAGGCCATCCTAAAGGGCCGGGGGCTGGATTCAGTGGAGGGATAGGAGGAGGTTGCCATGGGCCGGTATCGACTTCCGGCTTGGTGATTGTGATGGCTATAGCGGTCGTGTGAACTGTCGGTGGCGAGGGACTAACGAGCCGGCTCAGTGCCACGGTCACGATGTTGCCTCCTAGTGGCCAAGAGTTCCAGTTGGATGGGCGTTGCCGGCCTGTCTGTGGAATGTGTGGTTGTGGTTGTGTTTGCGCGAGCGTGACTAGAGAGGGTGACGGCGAGATGACGCTGCTGCGTCTAAGAGATACTGTCTCGATTGGTTTTGTGGCTGTCACGGTGTAGTAAGACGTAGAGTTTGTTGGTGGTTTAACACTCGTGACTTGAATTTGAGGGGGCTCTTCCCATGGCCAGTTCGGTTTTTCCCAGCTTTGTCCAGGATGAGCATAGGGTTGAGTGACTGTCACGGTTTGAACTTGGGGAGGCACGGATGGGCCAGGTCTTATAACTGCAACTGTTTCTGGCGGTGGATGTGACGGTGCTGGAGCTGTGATGGTTATGGTCGAGGCTGGAGCTGTGACGGTCACTATTGGTGGTGGTGATGCCGCGCAAGGGCAGCAGTCTACGTTTCTGGGGGCAACTTCTTCTAGGAAACGACGGCTGGCTTGAGACGGGGTCGCTAGTGCCAGCACCGCTGCTAGAAACTGTCTTGGAGGAGGCATTGCTATAACGAAGAAGCTAAAGTGAGCGGCTCTCGTCGATTCGAGATACTTGGCTGTCACGGCATCTGCTGCATCCGAGGAGAGAAGCACGTTTATATAGGGCTTGTCATTGTAAATATCGAACATAGATAAAGATCCCTTTTTCTTACTCTTGGCATTATTGGATATTCCTTTAATAAGGGATTTTCTTTTTGTATTATTGGGAATATCGTCAATGTAAAGGGAGCAAACACAGCCAGGTCGCGTGTTGACGTTGCAACGGGAGAATCAGGGGCACCTTGGGCTGACTGGCAGCAGGCCAATCGCAGTCGCTGTAGGGCAACCGCTAAAAAAAGCCGGGCAAGGGATCCATGCCCCCTGCAGTTTAAGTTGGCAGCGATCCACCACACTCCAGCTGCAAGGAGTCGCCATCTCCAGCCCAAGGGCGAGCACTTCAGCTCGTCTTCTTCAGAGAGAGTTGGTCCAGACGACGACAAAAACGATCGCGAACTATTGCACGACACCAAATTCTGCGACACGAATGCTCTGGAACACTTTCAAGTCCATCCGCCGGCGGTGACTGTCTGCCATGGCGCCCTCGAGGGCCAACTCGGCCAGAAGCCCCGTCAGGACGGGGAGCAGCGGCGGCGGATTGCTCGGGCCTGTCTCGAGGTTTTGGCACGCAAGTCTTTCTCTGTCTTGTCGTTGATCGCAGTGCATCGTCAAGAACTAACGTAACATGGCATTTCCAGAAATCATACGCCGCCGACTACCTCGGGTTCGCCCTCCTCTTGACCGGCTACCTACTCGTACGTCTCCCTCGCTTTGGACACCCTCAAAACAAACGGAGCCCAATAAGGGGGAAAGCAAGGAGGAGGAGGAGACAAGGGGAACCGATGTTTACTTATGGACGACCTATAGATACAATTCTTTCTCGAGCCGTTCCATCGCATGTTCTCCCTGCACGATCTGCGCATCTCGTTCCCCCATGCCAAAGTTGAGCGAGTGCCTCTCTGTGAGCTCTCTTTCCAATCTATCGCCCTTGACTAGGGGCAGCAACAATAGCTAATAATTTACCCCCCCTGCCTCCCATACTAGCCCACGACTTTGTCTACGCCCTATTCATCCCTCTCATCTTCATGGTGGCATACGGCTTCGCCACCTCTGCCTCCACCCACAAGCACCATGTCACCATCCTCGGCTTCGCCATCGGCATGATCCTCACATCGTTTCTGACCGACGTCGTGAAGAACATGGTCGGCCGGCCGCGACCAGACCTCCTCGCGCGGTGCCTCCCCGACGCGAAACTCACCCGCGCCAACGCCCCGCTGGTCTCGATCGACATCTGCACGCAGACGCACCACCACACGCTGCACGACGGGTGGCGATCGTTCCCCTCGGGGCACAGCTCGTTCTCGTTTGCCGGGCTGGGGTTTCTCAGCTTGTTCCTGACAGGGCAGATGCGCATCTTTGCGCATGGCCAGAGGAAAAATATCGGAGACCACGCCGAGAAGCTGGTGCGCGGGGACCTGATGCGGGCGATGCTGTGCTTGGCGCCTCTGCTGGGGGCGACCATGATCGCCATCAGTCGTTGCCAGGACTACCGGCACGACGTATATGATGTGTGCGTAGGCGGGCTGCTGGGCTGGGTGGTGACGTACTGGAGCTATCGGCGCTACTACCCCAGGCTCAGCAGCTCGCGCTGCGACGAGCCGTATGCCGGCCCGCCTGGGAGCGAGGATGTTACTCCTCGGTACGGCCGCGTCCGCGACGAGGAAGAAGGAATCGGTGCTGCGCAGAATGTAGGATTTGAGCTGGACGAATTGAATAGATCCTGATGCTGACGCGAACCTCCACAGGCGGCTTGAAAGCTGGATCTACCATATCTACCTATATATGTTGTGTTATATATATACCGTATATGTTTTGTTACTTCATGTAGAATGGTGTTTAAAACAGGTTGCCTTTTTTTGGATTCAGGTTGTCTGGGCACACACATATAGCACGGAGTTTAGGTCCATTCCGGGATCGCATTGGTCTTTAGTCTATTAGTACACCAGGTGCTCGAAGCAAGCCTATTTCTCTACCAAGCTCATCCGTTACCGCAGACACAACTTCTACTTGTCGTCCGTGCTCTCATCCTTTGCGAGGTCATGCTCCTTCAATAACGCCGTGATCTCGTCCGCGTTCCATAGTCTGTGGTAGATCTTGCCATCCGCGGTTTGGCCAACCGTCGCAAATTCGACTACACGACAAGTTAGCCGTTATATATTGGAGGGTTGTGACGTAGAGAGTACTCACTCTTCTCGCTGCTGAGCTTAGTGGAGTCCATGGTCTTGGACAGGACCTTAACTGCCATTCCGCAGGCCTCCTTAAGCGTGCAGTCCTCCTTGTAGTCCTGCTTCAGTAAGCTTTGTGCGCTCGCGTGGTTGGCGCCCGAGCTCGTTGCCTTCCAGCCACCGTAATTGCCCGACGGGTTGCTGTTGTAGAGCTGGAACTGACGCTGCGGGTCCCACCCGGCGTAGATGAACGACACGCCAAACGGCCGCAGACCACCGTGCTGTGTGTACCCTTGCTTCAGATCGCAGAGCTTGCGCACCAGCTGCTCGCAGGGGATGTCTTCGTTGTAGGTCAAAAGGTACCGTTGGGCGGCCTGGCGGGCGTAGTTGATCAGGATGTTGGCGTCGGCCGTCATGCCGGCGACGGCGCAGATCATGTTGCTAACGAGGGAACAGACACGTCAGCGCGCGTTCTGACGTCCGCGATCAAGGGTAAATCCCTACTCATTGAGAATGTAGAGCTTCTCGGCCGATGTGTCCTGCTCGAGCAGCTTGGACGTGACCTTGCGCTCAGCGGCCAGCACGATTCCGTCCTTGGCGAGGATACCTATAGCCGTTCCGGCGTGGGAGATGGCTTCCAGCGCATATTCAACCTGGTAGAGGCGTCCATCGGGGGAGAAGATGGTTGTCTGGGTGTCTGGTAAGCTTTATTGCCCATTCCAAGCTTCCAAAGTCGCACGCATCCATCTGCTCCAGCGACGAAGCCAACGGGGGGGGGGGGGGGGGGGACAAAAAACCCGGGAAACGTAAATTCACGAAATGGCGGGCTATATGGCGATGATTGTGACGGGGTATAAAAGAGTGGGAAAAAACGCGCGGCAGGGGGGGAAGCTCGGAAGAGCGGGGGGGGGGGAAAGGTGTGGCATGCACTGTTGGTGGCGGGGGGGGGGCGTGGCGG